>JASANF010020904.1:0-13286 GCA_030248245.1 Trissonchulus sp. WLG1_4 | reverse complement strand
CTCACCGGGTTACTCACCGGGTACCCAGCGTACCCGGCCGTCCAAACATCTTGCCACGGGATGTCGTCATCGACGTGGATAGAAGGATGGCCGCGTGCACTGGGAGTTTTAACCACCAGAAGTGGTTGTTGTTGAGGATATGTTGATTGTGGTCGTGGTATAACCTGAAAACGCCAAACATCCGCAGCATCTCAAAGAAGTAAGCCCGAAATCATATTTGGGGGAGTAGCCCACTTTGGTGCAGCAGTTGTTTGAATTTGGGGACAGAGGGGGCGGTGACTACCTGTTCGGGCAACGCATTCCATAGATCAATTATTCGGTTTCCAAAAGTAAATTTTTGAACATCGAGTCTTGCACGCACTACTGGTTTCACCTTTAGGGGATGGCCCCTCGTCCTCCCATCAGAGCAAAACAGGAACATGGTGTTGAACGGCACGCTTACTTTCTGATGAACAATCTTGTACATAAAAATCAGGTCCGCACGCAAACGTCTGGTTTGCAGGCTCTGCAGACCTAGATATCTCAATCGATCTTCGTAGGGCTTATCGCGAATAGAAAAAACAAGTTTGGTGGCTCTTTTCTGCACCTTTTCAAGTAGTTGAACGTCCCTTGCAAAGTGTGGTGACCATACTGACACGGCATATTCCAATCTCGGCCTAACTAGGCTGGTGTAGAGGTTGAGAAAAATATCTTTGGTGATCCCCACAAAGGTTCTTCTGATAAACCCTATAATCTGCTCAGCTTTTTTCACAACTATTTCACACTGAGCTGAAGATTTGAGGTCTTCAGTTATCATGACTCCAAGATCTTTCTGAGCAGAAACATTGGGTATCGGCTGGCCTTGTATAGAGTAAGTGTGACCTGGATTCCAGTAACCAAAATGTATACAGCAGAATTTCGTTACATTGAATCGCATACACCACTTCGCTGCCCACTCCCCAAAAGCATCTAGATCGGCCTGAAGATCATCAACATCAAAGACCAGAAACTCTCGGTGTAGGCGTCTGCTGAGCTTTGTATCATCTGCGAACTTAAGCACGAAGCTAGCAATGTCATCATCCAGGTCGTCAATATACAGCATGAACAGTAGAGGTCCACAGACCGACCCTTGCGGGACTCCTGAGATGACTGGTGTTGGTCGTGATAGTCTTTCATTAACAGATACCCTCTGACTCCGATTTGCCAGGAAGGCCTTGAACCAGGCGAGCGGCTTATCGACAATTCCATATGCTTGTTCACACTTGCGCATCAGTCTTCGGTGGGGTACTGTGTCAAAAGCTTTACGAATGTCCGCGTAGACAGTATCAACCGCGTCGCCACTGTTGATGGACGGAGACACAAAATTTAGAAATTCGAGCAACTGAGTTTCACACGAGTGGCCTGTTCTAAAGCCGTGCTGTGATGAACTTATCAGGCGATTGGTTTCCAGGTATTTCATTAGCTGAGAGCACACACAGATTTCGAGCAGTTTACAGACCGACGAGGTTAAACTGACAGGTCGGTAGTTGCCGGCGTCAGACCGTGAGCCTTTTTTCAGTATTGGAACCACTTTCGCTGATAGCCAGTCATATGGAAGAGTTGCAGTATCCACTGAGAGATTAAACAGAATCGATAAAGGCATTAGCAAGGCTTCGCGGCATTCAAACATGACTCTGTTGGATATCCCATCCGGGCCAGGAGATGAGCACCGATTTAGCTTCAGCAAGTGCTCCAAGACCACTTCTGCATTTATATTTACTTTATCAAAACGGCACTTTGTATCCCTGCCAGGGACGGGAATTTCGTTTGTATCCTCCTCGGCGAAGATTGACGCAAAAAATTTATTGAACAAATCTGCACACTCTATGTCTGATTTCACTAGGTTGCCGTCTTCTTTGCGCAGAGGTCCTGGCCGAATTTTCGAGGAGCGCTTGCCGTTTACATACTTCCAGAAAGACTTTGGGTCAGTTTTTATATTAGCAGCAAGAAGTTTTTCGTATCTAGATACTGCTCTCTTGACGGTAGAAGCGGCAACGTCTGATGCAACTTGGTATTTTTCAAACGCTCTGCCAGTTTGTGATCTTTGGTACCAGCGGAAGGCGTTTTTTTGGCGCTTTAGTGCTCGCCAGGCAACCGCGTCGGCCCATACAGGTTTTTTCATTTTGGCCGGGTGGATCAGTGGTACATGTGTCTGTATTGCTCCATGAATTACTGATTTAAACTCGCTCCACGCTTCTTCTACACTAGACCAGCTGGTAGGATCAGAGAGGTGTCTATTTATATATTCTTTCATTGCCGGATAATTTGCTTTAGCAAAATTTCTCCGGATTGTACTTCTTCGTTCCGGAATGCTACGATCCATACAGTAGTTAAAGCACACACAGTGATGGTCACTTTTTCCTACGCCTGCTTCAACCATCAGATTTTCTATCACCGAATCTTCTGCCGTAAAAATTAAATCTAGGATGTTCTGGCCTCGAGTTGGTTTAGTGACATGCTGGACAAGTGAAGCCTCTAGCACCGCATCCATAAAATTATCACAAGCTGGAGGCCAGGAAAAGGCTTTCCAATCGATATCTGGGTGGTTGAAATCGCCCATAATTAATATATCGCTGTAGCCTTGGGAAGGACATGCTCTGATTAATTCGTACAGTCGGTTATCTGCTTCTGGTACATTGCTCCCGGGCCGGTAAACACATAGAACCAGCAAATTTTTGTCAGCTGACACGTGCACAACACAACCAGTAACTTCTTCGCACATGTCTAGCTGTTCCTCCGCAAGCTCAGACGTCCGTAGTTGGGAATCAACATACAGCAGAGATCCCCCTCCCCGTCGGCCGATTCTATCACGCCGAAACAAGACGTAACCTTCATTTGCTATCTCTGAATCTTCTATATCACTGTGACACCAGCTCTCCGTAATTCCCACAATCATCGGCTTCGTCGTACTGAGGTGCAGGCTGAACAAATTCCGCTTATTTACAATTGACCGAGCATTCATCAACTGGCACGATATAAAGTTATTATTAGAGCCAAAAGGTAAAAGGTAAGAGTTAGTATTAGTAACAAGCGTTCTGCTGGAGCTGTCATACACAGTAGTTATGTGCCGCTGAATGATATCCGCTGGTCGTTTTTTGGATCGCTAGATTGGCGTTGATCTGGCTGACTACTGGGCACGACTAGTGGGGGAAAATTCTGGACCGTAGCACTCGGCGGTATGGGAGAAACCGTTGTGGGAGGATTTTGCGCGGCATCCGTTTTTTGTCCTTCAATCCGCGACGGGTTTGTCGCAGGTCGTCTGGCTATTTTTGTCTCGAAGACTCGTTTTCGTTCTGTTCGCTGAGTAATGGTCAGGTCTGGGTTAATATAAATTTGACTGAATCTAGTTAAACGGAGCTTCGAACTGGCTTTTAACACTTCCCGTTTGGCCTCAGCTGAGTTAAGCACTAGCTTTAGAGGCCGGGGTTTAGGTGGTATACCATCTGCCAAAGCTCCCCTTACAATTCTCCCTTTCTTTCCGACTCGAAAAAATGTCTTAACTGATATAGACACAGCAGGATCTGTTCCTAGTGCCCCGAGAACGTTCTTTATTTCATTTTCGTCATGGATTTTGCGCTCAGCAGCTTCAGCATTAGTGGATTCTTGAATGCCAAAAATCATCACATTGCACTTTCGAAACTCTATGTCTTGAATTTCTGCCACAACTTCCGCAACAGTTGCCTTGTCACCGCCCCCAGGGGCTTGTAGCGTTGATGGGGCTGTGGCGGACTCCAGTGCGTCGAGTCGACGCTCTACTTGGTCGAATCGACTTGACATTTTCTGCTCAAGTGCTGAATGCTGAGCCGCCAAGTTTTTCAAAGCATCAAAAAATCCAGAAGCGTTCTCGTTGCACGGGGAGCAAATCCACTTAACCTGGCTGTTAGGTTTGCTGAGGGCGTTGAAAATCGCCACTGAGCATCCACTGCATTTCATATGGAAAGACCGGCCGCAAACGGAGCAGTTGACTTTTGAATCGATGGTGGTAATCGGCGATTTACATCGGATATCGTAACAGAGTGAGTGGGTCAGGTCCTTCGATCCCACAGACTGAGACCGCGTCATCGTCGGTTGCAAATTAGATGTAGGTAGTAGTAACGTCGGAGCAATATCAGGCCGCACGAACCGTCAGGACCTCTGACCACAATCAAATGTCTGAATCAAACGGGGTAAAAACCGTTACGGGGTAAAAACTTCAGAGATTTCACAAACATTCTTTACAGATTTTTGCGAAAATGCAGATAATTTCACCCGGAATTCAGAAGTTTTATCTAAAAACAATTACTTTAGATAATTTTTACGGAATTTTCAAGCTCAAATCATAACATATTAACAGAGTTGATAAGATGTAAACCTTGTGAATTTTTTCTGAATCTTGCGTGGAACATCCGTAAAGGGTGCAAAGTCTGACCCCTGTATATAAAGGTTATCTGAAAAATCAGTTACCTCTAATATGTTACAATCAAAACATTCGCTAGCAGGATTCTCTAGGCTAAGCTGGCAGGTATTTTTTCTGAAAATTTTGATTTTTTAGTACCTAAGCCGGAGCCTAAGCCTGTGCCTGAACCTCAGCTAATCAAGGCTAGTTTGATTTTTAACAACTTTTTTAACAACAATTTTCTACTCGAGTTGAGGTGGTACTAACGAATGCAGTTTTTTTAAACTTTCGGAAAAATTAATTTGATTCAGACGACATTTTGTTTAGAATAAAGTCTGCAAGGAATTAATTCATTTATATAATATAATGACGAATGAAGTTTGCGGTAGCATGTATTGAGCTCTCCTTCCTGCAAGGCTCATCACATGTGAGTGTGCGTGTGCGTTTTCAAAAATACTAAAATTTAGCCTTAGATTAGGATTTAGGCTTAGGCTTAGGCTCAGGCTTAGTCCCAGGGTGATTATTGGGCTTAGTTTGGGCTTAGGCTGAGGCTTAGGCTTAGATTTATAATTTTGAAATTTATATGTTCATGTGATGAGCCTTGCAGGAAGGAAAGGCGGGTCCGTGAAGCTGGCGAAGAAAGTAGTGGCACAAACTCTAATTTTTACGGCACAAATTTACTCACATTTGTGCTAAATTTGTGCCGCAAAAATTGGAATTTGTTCCTTTACTGGAACGGAGAACGAGAGGGGGCCTTTTTCGTGGTGTTGACTTCACAACACGAGGTGCCAACTTCACAAATTTTTTTGTCACCTCTGAAACGTAAACAAAACCTACAGTTCTTTTGCTTTTTATGACCAAAATTTATCAGTGTAATTTGTGCCGCAACTTTAAAAAGAAACACAAAATTTGGAAGCGAAAATTCATGTTTAAAATTAGAAGTTTTGCGTCGGTGCCTGGCTTCATTCCGCTAAATAACATTTAAAAATCCGCTAAATGTGAAGTGATACTTTCAAAGCTACTTTACTGCTGAAATTGGGTTAAATACAACTTAGGGGAGACTTGTGGACCTTTTTTGGTTCAAAAGAATCTCTATTCGATTTTCTTATTCTTAAAATTTCAGAATTGTTTACGTTTTCCAAGAAGTAAAGCATAATGAGGCACCTTTGTGCATTTTTTCTAAAATGCGTAGTTTTACCCATCTAAACAACTTCAAATGGAGCCAAATATTAATAAAAAAGTCTGCATATGTTTCAAGAAATACATAAAAACAAAACAGTCGTACTCGCGTAAAAAACGGGCAATTTAGCGGAATGAAGCCAGACATCGACGCAAAACTTCGACTTTTGAACATGAATTTTCGCTTCCAATTTTTGTGTTTCTTTTTTTTAATTGCGGCACAAATTACACTGATAACTTTTGGCTATAAAAAACGAAAGAACTCTACGTTTTGTTTACGTTTCAGAGATGACAAAAAAATTTGTGAAGTTGGCACCTCGTGTTGTGAAGTCAACACCACGAAAAAGGCCCCCTCTCGTTCTCCGTTGCAGTAAAGGAACAAATTTCAATTTTTGCGGCACAAATTTAGCACAAATGTGAGTAAATTTGTGCCGTAAAAATTAGAGTTTGTGCCACTACTTTCTTCGCCAGCTTCACGGACCCGGAAAGGCACGTGTAGCATGTGAAAAATTTTCTTCATCAAGCCAAGCCAATAAGACAAGCTACACAATAGGAGAATGGGAATTTAACAGTTTTGGGAACTTTTCAAGCTCATACGCTATAAATAAACACAAAACTCAATATAAATAACCTTCGCAAAATTTCCAGACCCAATTTCAAATCTGGCCACTTTCTGACGAGTTTAAGGTGGTAGTAACGTTTTCGACAGTTTTGCCGGAGTAACACTTGACAACTTACGATTAATTTTCAATCAATAATTTATAGTACGCATATTAATTTAGGAAACTATAATTTATTATGAGATAATTGCTGCTAAAATAGCTTGAAACAATCATTTTTAATTGTCACAGAAAATATTTTTCAGCCAGTTACGACAATTTTCGGTAAATATTATGTTTACCTAAGCCAAAGTAGTAGCTAGTCAAAACGGCCGTTTATTAAAGGGGGCGCTCCGGGAATCAAGGATTTGGGCCGTCTTTTTTAAAAACAGCCAAAATGACCTATCATTCTTGAAGGAAAGTTGCCCAAAATACTATTTCTGATGTTTTGACGTGCATATCTCTATAGCAAAAAATTTGGAAAAAATTGGACAATTTGATGAATTTATTCGACTTTTACACAAATTCAGCAAGTAAGCCAGTGCATCAACGCTTTTTGAGGTTTTCCAAACAGACAATACGTAAATTTTATTAGTCGTAATGAAAAATTAAAATTTTATTGCGTTCTGTGCAAAAAAAATCGCACAAGAAACCATTTTCAGCTGACTCAAATATAGGCTGTGTGAATACAAAACCAATTTTTCGGCATTTGATTATAAATTGCTGGTAAGATTTTTTTCTACAAAATTTTGCACAATTATAGTCTTAGGCTCTGCGCAGTTGAACAATTTTTTTTGTTTTTTAAAATAAGGTTAGAAATTTTTTTATATAAATTTTATTGCTCAGAGTTCGACTTCGAAAACACATGATAACATTTTTTATCCAAATCCGACATAAATGTTAAAAACCAAAATAATGTTCAAATAGAGAAGCACATAAGCTACATTTTGGTATATAATGTGTGACTACCTATACGCAAAGTATAAGCAGAGTTATCGTTTGCCGAAAATTCACTCACGTTTGGTGCTCTGGGAGTCACGTGACATGATCACGTAATTGTACGTATGTGTCTACGTCATACTAAAATTTCAGAAATTTTGTTAGCTCAAATTTTGCGTTACATTAATTTCATTCACAGAAATCTGTAAAAAAGTACTTTCGTGGACTAAATCTCAAGTTTCGATGTTGAAATCTTTTCAAGCGTTATTTTACATGTTTTTTAGACAATTTCTTATGTGTCATTTTTTATTTGTATCAATTTAGCCTATTTCGTAAAAAAATTAGATTCAAAAATTCGTATATTTTTTCAAAATTCGAAAAAATTCAAAATTAAAGGTCCGGAACTTCTTTTCTGCATCATATAAATGCACCAAACTTAGCAGAAAAATTCACCCTGTTATTGGCCATGTTGGTGTAAAGAATGAAATTAGTTGCAATTACATGTCAATTTTACAAGCAATACAAAAAAGACGCAAAACTTTACGAAATTTGAATACTTTGACAGTGTCTGCTGACTTGCTTATTACAGATTTAAGCTAGATAATGTACGTAAGTGTAGTTTAAGTTACGTTCTTTAACGAAAAAAAGACAGCTATTAAATTCATTGAGTCAATCAAAAGTTATAGCACGTTATAAAAACCGTCGAAAGCATAACTACTACCTTAAGGTGGTACTAACGAATGTGCAGTGTTTTTCAACAGGCTAGTCTTCAGTGAATAATTAACTTTAAAGGAACTTGTTTATATAGTTGGAAAGCGCTATTTCTCTTCTACAATTGTGTGAAGTTTCATTGCATAAGCACAAGTATACTTTATGTGACACTTGATATAAGCAGGCCAATTTGACCAATTTGAGCACTTTCAAATTTGGCCACTTTTTGACGAGTTTAAACAACAAAAACATGCAAAAAATGGCATAAGTAATTAAAAGTAAATTATCTAGACCCGAAATGCACGATTTTAGGATTCGTCAATTATTAAATGAAATATAAGTTTTTAAATTCAAAAGTTACTATTCACACTGAACTTTGGGGTTTTATATCTACGCAAAAATATGAGCAATTAAAAAAAATTTCATTTTGGGTCAAGAAAATTTACAAAAATTTAATAATGTTTATTTTTGTGCTTATGCGTTGTGCATGAGCTTAGAAAAGTGGCCAGAACTGTTAAATTTTTATTCTCCTGTTGTGTAGTTTGGCTTGTTGGCTTAGCTTGCTCCTAAAAATTTTTCACACGATCCCGCCAACTAAATTTGCCATTATGTGTATATGAATCAATTTTAAAGAGACTTTATTTAAAAAAATGCCGGTTGAATCTGTAGCCGACCCCCCTGGCTGCCGTTTAGTAAACGGCCTACCTATGTTGTGACTCGTTTGGTTTCCAAAACGAGCCAGCCCAGACCTCTAAAAACCACACTGAGCTCCAAAAATTAGAGTCTAAATATACAGTTTTTAGCTGGTTTGATATAACAAGGTTCAAGCGCTTAAAAGTTGATGTGCAGTTAGTTTGGAGTTTTCTGGCGTGTCTTGTGAAGTTAAATAAACGGTGGGCTTGTGGCTTGTTGTACGCGTGGAAGTCCTGTTACAAGTTTGGTGCCGAAACAGGCGTTCGGACTCGGTAATTTGGCTTTGGATTTGGATAGTGGCTTCAAATTTGGAATTGTTTTGCGGATTAGCAAGTAACGTAAGTGGTTCTTGACTGTCAGACCTATACAATGGCTAGTAGTACCCAGCAGAATGAGGATAGAGATAATAGGCAGATTAATAGATCTATTCAAAAACTTGAACAAGCACAGGAGGCACTAAATAAGATAAAGCAAGAAGGTGAACTTTTAGCGTCGTTGACAGCCCAAATTAAAGAAGTACAAGATGAAAGACCTGTGCTATCTGGTGTTGAAGCTATGATAGGCATTTTCGAAGGGCAGCCCCACGACAGCTTCTCAGACTTTATTGAAAAGTTTAATAGGGTTGCTAAGGGACTCAGTTGGTCTGACCAGAAGAAACTTGATAGGTTACCAATGCATTTGTCAGAATATGCACTAGATGAATATCACTCTTTGTCGCCAGATAAAAAGGTACATTTTCAGACTTTGGTAGATGAACTGAAAAAACGAATGACACCCCCTGAACATAAAAGATTTAGTACACTACGCCTGCGTGGACGTGTGAAACGTGAAAATGAAAGTATAACCGATTTTTCAAGGGCAATAAAAAAACTAGCTCGTTCAGCTTTTTCTGATATGGAAGTCACTACACAAGACTATTTAGCCAAAGAAGCATTTATAAATGGGCTTCCGCTGGAAATTAAAAAAGTAGTAATGCGGGAGGAGCCCCAAACATTTGCAGAGGCGCTGAAAATCGCCCTAAAAGAGGACGCCCATCAACAGTACCTAATGGCCGTAGAGAAAAAAAGTAACAAAACCCCCGAAACTAAAACAGACCAACTGTGTGCCTTATTTACGGAAGTGTTAGACTGTATGAATAAGAACCAGACTAATGTTATTAATGCTGTTTTAGATCAAGTGCCACGACAGCGCCAAGACAGGACAGACACCGGAGATAGATTTGGCCGATCAGAACGTTATTTAGGTAACAATTCAGACTATAGAGGTTATAATAGGTATAATAGGCAAGAGCAAGAGACACGAAGATATACAAACAGGCGATGGACAGCTTCGGGTCGCCCGATTTGTGATTACTGTCAGGGCGAAGGCCACATAGCAACAAATTGTCGTCAAAGGAGAAGACCTAGTCGATCGCCATCTCCAGCGTGGAGACGAACAGGCCCTGTGCGAGACCGGGAACGTTCAAGTTCACGTGAACGTTCTCAATCTCCAAGTTACAGGCGTAGTCCTACACGAGTTAGATTCTCAGACAGTAATAATAATAGGGTTTTCGAGACATCGGTACGTGATTTAGAAACAAAAATGACTAAAATGAACGACAAATTGAATGAATTGTCAGCTGTATTTGTACCACAAGTTTTAGAAAATTCGGTACTATCAGTTCAGTTAGATGATAATGGTGTGACACAAAAAGTAAATGATAGCATACTTGTTAATCAGTTATACGATTTTCATTTAGCTACAGTGGCCAACGATTCCGAGCGGCAAGAACCAGCCATAGACGTAGACGCGGACCTGCCAGATTTAGTCAGCTACCAGACTGATCACGAAGGAACGGACAGTCAAACTGAACCCGAAAAAGCGGAAAGTCGACTCTCAGAAGGTATGCAAATGATTCAGACGAAAACCAGTACTGTTGATATTAGTTATTTGTTCAGACTTGTGGATCTCAGACCTAATATACTGCCTATTTCAAAGCTTTTCGTTATTTTCACCGTACTTTTGACTTTGTTAGGAACAACAACTGTCTGGGGTGAGAACTACAACTTGTGTGGAAGCTCTAGAAATGGTTTCGCAGTGTCGGTTCCAAAGGAAATTTTATGTGAAACACCTAAGCCGAACTCAGTGACTAATGTAAAAGTAGACTTGTATGTCCCAGCAGGAACTCCCTCTAGAACTAAGGCATATAGCTGTTACTTACACAGTAGACAAATTTGCACGAATATGGGATTTTGGGGTTCTAAAGGAATCGTTAAGGACGTTACAAAAACTAAGGCAATCCCTACCCAGGACTGTTGGGAAGCTATTTCAACGCAAAAATTCCGAAACATGGCACTATTTTTCCAGTCAGAAAAAGTACTCATGACCAAGAATAAGCTAGAAGTGACTTATAAGTGGTGTTGTTACGATAAATGTCAGGAAAATGTCAACTTAATTATAGAAATAGGTGAGGTAGCGACGGCAGACGGTAGTACTATCATAAGTGACTTAGCTCCGACTGGGGGTGCTAAAGCATCCGACGGATATTTCACTACAGACCTTAATACAATTGTTTGGAACTCAACACTCCTACATAGCTTCTGCCCTTTTACTCGAAAAAGTACGTACGATGCCAAAATTGCCGGTGAATTAATAATAATAGAAGAGATAGAAGGAGCCTTTAAATTAAAAATAGTAGCACCACCAAAATGCCTACCTAAACATACGATAATGACTGAACAAGGTGTTGCCATAAGACTAAGGGATGACATTCCAAAGAAATTGAACTTGCCAAATACTAATAATAGTGATGACCCAACGAAAGGTGACGACGCGGTGAATGGAAAATTGAACTATTTGGCTCTTAAGATAGTGCAGATAGAGAACGATAATTTTGTAAATGTATGGAGATCGTTATGTAGACTAGCTAGCCGCCAACTAGACATAATCTGGCAACTGCTGAGACTAGATGCGACGTTAGGGGCTAGAGCTTTACTAAACCGAACAGACATTCATGCAGAATTTGTAGGACAAGTTTTGATGATTTGGGAATGTAGAGTAGTGACTGTAGACACAATTTACTGGGATTATAAACTGAATCAAAGCTGTTTTGAGTATATTCCTGTAGAAGTAAATAAAACCGTTTATTTTGTAGTGCCTGGCAGTTTTGATTTAGTTAAAACAGCCCCACAAGTACCATGCCACCATCATAAACATGGTATTTTTAAGGGCGCAAAAGGGTGGCAAACGAAAGAAGGACCTATTCACGTTACAGACTTAGTAACAGAATTGGTATGGAAGGATGTTTCCGAAGGTTATACGTTTTCTTCTCCAGCTATATTCCACAGCGAACTAGCAGGAATAGTGGCTAGTGTGACTAATATTAGAACTTATATGTCAAAAACTAGAATTATAGAACAACAAGTACAACGACTGATAAATTACACTGCAGAACTATCGTTGGATCCGAGTGTGATTTCTGAAGTACTACAAGGAGTAGGAGCGGGTATAGGAGAAACATTAGAAGGCAGTGGCAATGCAGTAGGTCATGCGCTAACCGGCTTAGGAAAAGGAGTAGGACATAGCCTAGTAGGTCTCAGTCAAGGCGCAGGTGAACTGGTGTCAAGTATCTTAAAAGGACCATTACAGGCACTTATCAATGTAGCTGTCATTGGAATTCTCGTTGTAATTCTGGGTTACATAGGGATGACAGTAATAAAAAACGGCCACTGGCGCAGCACGTGGAATAAGCTCAAAATAAGTCGTAGGACACCTTCAAAACACAAGACTGCAGAACAAGGTGCAAATAAAGTAGAATTGGAAACAAAGTTGGATTACTCGATGGAAGGTGACACAAGGGAACTGAAAAATTTTAAAAGTAAACCTCACAATGCAGACCTTCAGGAACTGGAACGCATTTGGAATGACCCTAGCGTGTTTCAAGCTACAGATACACCTATAGCTAATAAACCTATGTTAATTGATGTTGGACTTGCAGGAAAAACCTATCAGGCGTTATTTGACACAGGAGCCACTGTAACTCTAATGTCCAGGGATCTAGCCGGTCAATTAGGACAGATTAGCAAGCCATTGATTAAAGCTGTTTCAGTAACCGGACACGGATTAGTAATAGTTGGGTCGCTGTTAGCTACGTTTACAATTGGCCCCACTCAAATTATACATAGAGCGCACGTCGTAGAGAATTTACCACATCAGATCATCATAGGTACAGACTTAATGACGAAACTTGCTCCAGTTGTGATTAATTTTGCACAAAAGAAGATGATAATTTCGGGACAACCTGTTCCCATTAGGCAAGTTTCGGGTACTAGGAGGCCGGCTGTGTTTCGGCGAGGACCAAGTAAAGAAATATATACGGCAAACAACAAATTATCCGTCCTTACTACAGAAAAGCTAGTCATTCCAGCTAGGTCAGAGTGATGACAACAGAAGTCTAGGTGTCAAAACCGAAGCTACTACAGAACAAAGGCTTTTTATTATTCGATAGTGATGAGACCCAGTGCAGTAGTTTAGGTATTTTCGCTGCAGCAGCGCTAGTGGAAACAGAAGCATTTCCGGTAAAATTACTGAATCCACACACTTATGACATAAATATACCGAAAGGAACGAAGCTTGGGCACGTAGAAACGCAAGACAGTTTAGTTAACATAAAACAGATAATGTAAAATAACACCTTGGCAGAGAAGGAGAAAGTCATTAATAAGGATCATATACGACAAGTCGACATAGGTCAAAATATCTCGGATAATGAAAAGACCCGTATATTCAACTTG
>JASANF010020902.1:0-31601 GCA_030248245.1 Trissonchulus sp. WLG1_4 | reverse complement strand
GTTTAAGTAATGTAAAACTAGTAGTGCTTCCGTTGTATGTATTCAACAGGCATATACCTGTTGAGTTTTTTATTCGAGGGGGGTGTATTTTTTACCCCATGTTTTTGATCGTATTTTTTTTACCCCCTCTGACTATACTGTTTACCGTAGCAATGAAATAGTATCCTTCTTCGAAGTTCGGACTAGGGATGAACTCTAAATAGTTGTGAAAAATTGCAGAACCGACAGTTCTACATGTTAACTCCAACACGGGCTAAAAAACTTCTCCTGACTCCTGGACTGGCCTGAATAGTAAAATCTTTCATACCTATATATGTGGTAGGGCAGGTTGAGACACCGGGCTGTTCTGGACAGCCTTGGAATCTATCGAGACAACTATCTGCCCTAGTGTAGGTATATAGAGACAGAGGTTTAACAATAAAAGGCTATGGCCGCTTATCTAATTGGCGGCTGTCCACTGAAGACCCTCAAATATTCGCACCTAACTTAACCTTTGTAACACTAGCGATTTCGAACCCTATCTATTTTAATTACATAAAAATCGAAATATGCCGGCCCGTGTACTGCAGAAGATTGCTTTTAGTGTCACTTGGAAGTCTAAGGACGGAATTATTACTCAGAAATTCGGTTGCGATGCAATTTCTCCATGGAACGGGCCTATTTCGGAAAGCCTGGTCGAAGCTTCTACAAGCTCAACTTCTCTAATTAGAGCTTAGCGTTAGGAGACCGCGTATTCGAGTGGCAGCGCCGGCGTGTGTGGCTGCACGTTTGGGTGCAAAAATTTAGTTTGCAAGTGTAAAAAGATTAAAGGTGATTGTAGTACGAAATGTCATGATAATGTTTCATGTTGCAACTTGTAAACTCTTTCGATTGTGTCGATACTAGCATTAATGAAAAACTAAAAGCTTAGATAAAACCGACGACTAGACTAAGAATCACAAAGGTCAAGTTAGGTCCGATGTTTTCATGAGGGTCTTACGTGGACAGCCGCCAATTAGATAAGTGGCCAGCCTTCTATTGTTAAACCTCTGTCACTGTCTCATATACACTAGGGCAGATAGTTGTCTCGATAGAATCTAGGGCTGTCCAGAACAGCCCGGTGTCTCAACCTGCCCTACCACATATATACTCCAAAAACAAGCACCACAGAACAGGTATTTATTATAACTCGCAACTTTGAACAAAGTACACATAAAACAAAATATTTCAAAAACGGCAACCTTTAGACATACGTATGTACGTACAGCACGTAAGTGTTAGGTACACCTTGCAGCCTCCTTTTCTAGCCAGAGTTACTCAACCAAATTTCACAATAGTCTTACAATCGAACTTCCATAAATCCAGAAATTCCAAAATACATATTTTAAATTTTCGCAAACTAATTTAACTTGCAGCAGAAATTGCAAACTGCAGACACTGGTGTTTAATGTTTAGAACGGTAGAAGACTATTTTTTCAAAAAAATAGACCAATAACTGCTGCTTGTAATTTGTAAAGTATCTAGGTAACTATCTGGGAAACATTTTGGGTGGATTTCACAAAGGTGGTTTTACTAAACCATGGTTTTACGTACGTTTTTATATAATTTGCACATAATTTCATTACGAAATATCTCCTGATTCGTTACGAATTTCTTAGATTTTCTTAAACCATGGTTTTAGCTCAGCTGAAATATCAGCAAAACAGAGACCTGCTGCGTAGCAGGTTTCAAATTTCAACTGCGCTAAAACCATCGTTTAGGAAAATCCACAAAAATTGTAACGAATCAGGAAATATGTATTTCGTAATGAAATTATGTGCAAATCATATAAAAACGTACGTAAAACCATGGTTTAGTGAAAACCACCTTTGTGAAATCTACCCTTTCTGTTTAGTAAGACGTGACATGATAACTTGAACCCGCAGCGTGAGCAGCTAATGAATGCTCCATTAAGGTACGACAAGCAACGAGATAAGGTGATAGCTGATAGTGATTTCGATGTTTTCGTGATTTCTAAGTAAACTTGGTCTACAGTCCACACAAACCTCAAATTCGTGTTTGACTTCATTTTACACTACTTTTTCAGCTACAGACTAGCAAATTTGAAAACTGAGGGAAAAAAGCCAGTGGATTTAAAGACATTTACAGATTTAAAGACGCCAGAAGATTTAACAACTAAAAACGCACCTATCTGCCTCCAGAGTCCAGATACAATATTTTCAGTGAAAAAACCCCTTAAGCATTTTTGGTATTAAGATGCCCCTATACGCACACCAGTATTAGAGTTTTAATTGTAGTTAAAAATGTGTATCTTCATCTGGGATGTATCAGTCACAATTCATACTTACATGCATTATAGCAGCCTTTTAACTGACCACAGAATAACAACATCATGCCAGTACTAAACTTAACGTTACTATTTAAATTTCAGTTTCCACAAAATATTAATAACCAAACATTGATTTAATTTCTTTCATAACAGGTGGGATGAAATTATATTAGTAGCGTATTCATCGCCGAGTTTCATATTTGACTAATAACAATTGCTTCAACTCAAATGTTTTAACGATAAACACATCTGTAGCCTACAAAACAAAAATGTGCAATCATTCAATAATTAACCTTTATATAATAAAGAAAACACATTATATCTACAAAATTTAATAAGCCACAGAGTTACAGACAATTTCATTTTACAGTGGGCGTCAAGATTACAGATATACGTACAAAAAATAAAAGTACCTACCTAGTTAGCCATTCAACTTAAAACCTCCATTTTTCGGCTAAATTACTCATTTCCATCCGACCGCAACCTCTTACGCAATCCATACTTATGCAGCCGTACATCCGTTCAGCCGACAAAATTACAAATAATCACGCCACCAGCTGATTCTATATTCTATGAGTGGCGTGAGTATTTAGTAATTTTACAGAACGGACGACTGTAACTATGAAAATGAATAAAGCCTTCTGCATGCTTCCCACTGCAGATTTAACGATGTTGAAAATTTTCAACTTTTTGGTTGAAGGTTTAAGGATTCAGCCAATCAGCTACGAGCTGTAGGCGGAGCTTCTGTAAACAGCCAATGAAGGTACAACATTCAACTATCAGCAATGCAAACCACAGTGGGAAAACTAGTAGCATAGCATGACATTCCATTTGCTGTTCGTTAAACCTTAAACTGCCAGTGTGAATAAAAAAACCTTCAACCTGCAGTGGGAAGCGGGCATTACCGATTAATCCGCGCATCGTTAATCTCCACACGTACAAAATAGTTATCGTTCAATCTGATCTGTCTATTACAATGAGTCAGTGTGATTTTATCACAAATTCGCAACAAAAATGTTGAGCACACATTTTGCGCTGCAAAATTAGAGCGCGGGCGTGATACAAGTGGCTAACTGGCTTTCATTGAACAAATCTGAATCAGATACAGACATTAGCTTAAATTATCTTGACAATTTTTTGTTAAATTTTAAATTTAATTTCGAAATAAAATTTCAGAAACATTGCGGATGGAAGGATCCACCCTACATTCGTTATGTCCGCTCACTTCTAATGATAAAAGTCAAGAATATCCTGCGGTAGATCTAATGGTAACTAACTGGCAGTTTTTCGGTTTTAAAAGGAGGAGGGGAAGGGGTTCGGTGGGTAATGTTCCACACAACTTATATAGGGCTTACCAAAGATTGCGGGAGGACCAAAAAAGTGAGGGGACAACCAAAAGCAAAATCCCTCCTCCTAGAAAAAAAAGCCACGGTAAAAATAAAGTCCCGACACGGCCACACACATGACTTGTAGCAGCAGCAGACTTGTCCTAATTACTTATTTTCTCACGATATTAACTGGATTAGATAAGCAGCTGAACTACAAGTCAACCGAGGAAAACGAAAATTAATAAAATTGTTGCAGATGGACTAAACGTAACCACCTGTATTTACCGCTAAAACTTAATGGTACCTTCGTTAGTCCTACGTTCAATTATGGAAGTTAATGCAACCCAGTCAATATAAAAAGCCCATGGTAGTTCTTTAAGCTTGAAATGTTTGTATCAAATCGTATCTGAATCAAACTTAACAGTCAAACTTAAACCACAGTATAACCACCACAGCAAATTAACGAAAGTTATACCGTTCTCAAAACTTTAAAGCTGCTGCTGATTGACTTTTACACTATATATAAATTGTAATAAAGTCAGAAAACTTATTATTCAAAAAAACAGCGTTCCTCTGGCAAGGGATGACTAATAAATGAAAATCTTCCTGCACAATGGAATCGCAGACAAACAAATTAAAACGCACAAAGCTCATTTTGTGAAACATTATAAAAATTAACACATTCGGGCAATAAAAACTATCCTAAGCTGCATGTGTACTTAAAATTCATTCTGTACAGAAACAATAATACTAATAATAATATTAACCACAACATATTAAAAAACAAATTAAGGAATATTCAAAACACCATCTTTCATTATTATTACGCAACAACAATCAATTAGTTCCATTCACAGAAGCACAGTTGAGCGCTGTAAGGGGTAAGACCAAGAATTCAGTTGGTGGCACAAGTCCATGCAAAAATTTCACCGGTTTTAACAAGCTTTCGTTCTCACTGCCAGGGGATTGTGAAAAATCAACTCAACTACCAACTAAAATAAGTAAAAAAAACAAAAAAAATATCGGCATCACCTCTGTCTCACCCAAAACTCGAACAGGTTCGAGGCAAGCCCAATCCCATACTGGAACCTAAACTGTACACCTGTGATTCCATTCACTCATAAAAATTTGTTCAGCTATTACTAATTTCACCGGGCTCACAAATACGAGGTCGTTTGTGTTCAGGGGGTAAGCCAGGGTCACCAGGGGGGTCTGGGGGGTCGGCAGCAGTGTTTCTGTCATTGGGGGGGTCCGAGGGATGTTCGGTTGCGGCCAAGTCAGCCAAGTCAGTCGAGTCATTCTCAATGGGCAGGGGGCTGTCGAGTGGCGGCGTGCGGGGGGGTTCGGGGGGTGCAGCGCTGTCGTTGCGACTGCTGGCCGTGGGGGGCTGCGGACTGGGGGGACTCTGTGGCTGTCCGGACGAGCCAGGCTGAGGATCGCCACTCTCTTCGTCGTCGTCTGAGTCCTCCAGATCGTAGTCAACCAAACCACCCTGAAAAATACAATAACTTTAAAAATAACATTAAAAAAACAAGAGGAAGAATGCTGTGAAGTTGGCTTCATATTTGCCCTAAATGACTACAATATTACGTCACGCACATGCTAGACTATAATCGGTGCAAATATTAAGTGTTTTGAGTGATCAAACATAGTCCTGCACGTAACGTAGCCATCCACTCTCTGATAAAACCAATAGGTCATGCGCACGCTTCCCAAATACCCAAAATACATCAACTCTGGTGTCAGAAGAATTACGTGATTCATGTGCTGTTATATATTATAACTGCAAGTTGCCGCCCACCTGTCACTATATCCAGTACGAGGTGTTCTTTTCAATTAACTAAAAAGCCAAAAGTACCCTTCTCCACTTTAGGTCACCCCCCCTGCACTGTCAAAACCGAAAAAATGCCATATGCCATTCATTCGTCAAATACTCAAAAAGCGTCAAAGCAAGTGCAGTCAAGCCACCATGGCATACAAAAACCCATTTTTATTCGCTCTACTCTACATTAATGAAACCCACTTTTTTACAGAACATCATGACAGGAGTGGAGGAGAGAGTAGTGTTGGCGACCTGAGCGGAAGGACTGGGGGCGGCGGTGGACGTCACAGATGACGTCGGGGTGGCCGAAGTGGCAGAGGCTGAGCTGCAGCCGGACAGGGTTGCCATGGTAGCAGCGGAGAGCTGGAGGGGAAGGGTGCCGCGCAACGAGCGACTGCGCTGGCGAAAGGGGTTGCCGGTGGCGTGAGATCCTGAGAAAGCCATCGAGTCGAGGTCTGCGCCAGACCCGGAGGCGCCGCCGCTGCCCTGATCCGCTGCCACTCCCACGCTCACCACCAGGCCAGAGCCGTCATTCTCCTGATACCCGTCATACGCCTCGCCTTCTGGTTGTTTACCTGCATTACAAAAATAATGACGTTGTAGCCTGAAAACAATCGGAGGGGAATTAACTAATAATTACCAGGGGGTTCCCACGGGCCATGGCTGTCTTGAAACGAGGGAGGTACTCGCCCCCGTCAGTTCCGTACAAGATTGAAATGTCTTAGATATTTGTCTTAAAATCACAGAGGGCAACATAATAGCAGTTATATTCAGTACTGAGCATGACCCATCATTTTTAGTGAATTTTAGCTATAACAGATAATCATAGCTGACAACAACAAAACAACAACAACGGCTGTAAATACAAAATGTTCACAAAAAAGGTACAATAAAAAACACAAACCTGAGTTCATTTTCAACCCCCCTGTAGCAGTATTCACAGTGCTGCCGCCGCCGCCAGCATTTAGCGTAGTGGACGAAGGTAGGTTGAGTTTGCGACTGACGGGAGGCTGGGCGCCCAGCAAACCCCCAGACGGACTTGCGGGCAGATTAAGCTGGGACAGTGGGGATCCCACCCTAAGGTTCCCACCGGGGCTACTGGACGCCCCACCAGAAGGGCTACTGCCCCCACCACTAGCACTGTTGGCCGGGGACCCAGGGGAATTTTGGGGACTACTGGAAAATGGGGGATTATTGTTGGCTCCTCCCAGCTCTGTGGGAGAATGAGGGGGAGTCAGCAAGGATGTGGGGCGAAATGTGGTCACGTGACTACCGGCCGTCCGCAGTGTCCCACCAGCCCCCAAGGAGCCGTGCGATGTACCGCTGCCCGCCGCCCCACTCGTGCCACTGATTGTGGGAGAGGTACTGGCAAAATCATCTTCCCATTCCTCCTAAAATTGCCAACATGGCTATTAATTATTACTGATGTGCTAATTCAAGTCGAATACGGATTAAGTTAGAATACCTATAGATAAAAATGAAAAACAACTATTCAAGTTTAAGCATAACTTTCTGCTTCTGCCTATCAGATAGTTAACAGGTCAGATAGTACAAGAAAGTAGAATTATAATAGTTTACTCTGATTGATTGACAATATTATTGTACCTCATTGTCTTCATTGAAATATGCTTCTTCGTCTTCATCCAATTCACGTGCATCCCGTCGAAAACGACCCGGGGATGGCGAGGGGACTGGCGAGCGAAACCTGAAGTAGCAGTCGAAATCACAGAGTGTTCATCAAAACATTTACACGAGATAAACCTGAACAGTAATCGTCAAACAACAAACTTCCTTAAACTGAGGAGAATCAGTCAAGTATGATACCGGTGTCGAGCAAATGCTATTCATTCCGCTACGTCCAAAACTAACGTAAACTTTTGAAACTAAATTTGAAACTAAAAAACTTGGTTGAAAAAAAGCATAATTTTGAAAATGTTTCGAAACAGTTGAAACAACAACAAGAGTTGCACGAAAATTCACGAACTCACGCAGACGCAAAAAATGCATGTTTCAAGTAAAGTAGAGCAAAAACTGAAAGAAACTATTTCCGTGTCCTTCCTGACGTGGTTCCGATTGCCAATCATAAGAAATACCAGAAACAAGAAAATCAGCCTAACTGATGCCCGTTTCTGAATTCTGAACTAGCAGAGACTTACCCAGAACTGGGTGTGGTAGCCTCACTGCCACTCTTATTGCTCATGAGGGCGCGTTCCTGACGCTGGTCATATCTCAGCTGCAGTCCCTTGAACGTGGGCACATAGTCGATGTTCTTCAGGCCATCCATGAACGTGTCCACGATGTATGTGATTAGAATCTGGATGTCTTCCTGAAACGCACGCGGCATTCATACCGAGTTCACTGAAACGGGTCTTAGCGGAACAAAAATGAAGGCAGTCTTAGCTCACAGTCTTAAGGGCAACATTCTATGTAATACGCGTAGAATTTTTGTTACCATTTGCTTAATTACTGAACTAAAACGACGTAGACTGGTATTATACATTCCACCTTCTGTGTCCAAATAAACTTGGTCTTGATAACAAGACAACTCCTGCTCTAATTCGTATAACTGGTTCAGTGTATCACACACCCTATTATTTTTATCAACATACAAAACCCCAGTGTCTTTGGGTATTCTGCATTACAGCATGAAATAGATTCAATTTCCATTCAAGTCACTTTCAACTACTACTCTTACGACAATTTTTCTAAAACTACCAATGAATGAGCCTCTCAAGCCAACAACGACTTGAAGATAAAACAAACATAGTTAACCACACTAACCACTCGAATGTATTCAAACAATTCCAATAAGGCCGAATTCAAAAGGTTATATTTTCGGCCATTGCTGAGAAAGCAGTTTACAACGGGTCGGAAATGATCTTGACGAACAATGTACTTGTTGTAAAAATCGTCCTTCAACTGAATAATTTTGCGCATAAAACGCAGGGCACCTGCAATACAAAAACACTGCTATCTTCTGCTCATACTATAATATGTGGAACAGCGTACGGTGTTAAGTGTCTTATTATTATATTGCCAACCGACGTTGCTCAGTGCGGTAAGCTTCACTAATCACTAGCAACCCGAAACGCCGACTACATGTGCAGTTCATACGTAACGTAAAACATGACTCATCTTGGTAGTTGAAATACCACATATCGTATGGGTTATAAAACATACACAATGTCAGAAATGAATGCCTGGATTTCAGTAGGACAAGAACGCGCTTCAAGAGATCCTTGCTGAGAATGTAGTTCCGAATATGGTAGTTGTGATGCTCAACGCAGAATGTCAAAATCTCCACTATCAAGCTCAACATGTGTGCCGTGTGATAATCGTCTATAATAAAATAAATACAACACAAACTTTTCACAAAAACAGTTTTTACGGTAATATTTTTTATTTGCAAATATTACACTTTAAAGAAACAATTTCTAAGAGCATCTTCATCCGTATTGAAGTTTACACAGACGCTTCGTACAAGATGTTCTTCATAGGGTTTTTCGTAAATTAATATTACATTGGATTAGATTAGCCAGATTTACTTCAAAAGTCAGCACAGAAATAACTTAAATTCACTAAATTTTGCCAACAAATGCAGATGATATTATGGTTTAGTCGCCCTACAAAGTTTTTAGTTACAAGCATACGTGGTCAGCTACCGAATTCTGGGGGGGGGTGCGGAGCAAGCGGAGCAACTTTTCCGGCTATTTTTGCTCCGTGAGCCACTAATTTTTGCTTCGCGAGCTACCGTCAAAACATTCTGGGGGGGGGGGAGGTGACGGACCTGTCTGGGGGGGGGGGGGGGTGAGCATGCCTTCTGGGGGGGGGGTGCAAACCCCCCCCCCCACCCCCATGTATGGTTATAAGTTAGCCGTTACGGAATTATTGCACTACTGTTGCTACTGGAATATACTTACCACGACTTGGTTTGTCTTCAGTGGTCTTGGCAAGCAGCGGCGCGCACAAGTAGGACATGCAACGTTTATACAGAAAGGACAGGAATTCTATTTTCTCAGTTTTCTAAACAAAAAATATTTCCAAGTTATTTTTTTGCAAAAATCGAAATACATATTTTAATAGTAACCGATATACATACCTGCTGAAATCTGACTGAACGAATCCTATTTTCACTCACTTATCAAATATTTCTGTTTTCATTTTTTTCTCGGTTTGTGCCTCATAGTTTCACGAGGCACTAGTACTAAGTGTCAGCTGATCAACAATTGTCGTGTTCGGCGAATTCACGCTTAAATAGTCACAATATACTATTGCACAATGCGCAGTCGTTCAGACTTCTAGTTCATTGTAGTTTTTTCTCATAAGCAAAACTTTGCCATGGAATAAAAACTGCGTTATTAACAACCTAGCTTCTTATCAACTGGCCTAAAAAACTACGGCACCCAACCACGACAGATGGGGAATTTCGGGACCAAAGTAATCCGGAAAAATCACCAGACGAACTAAACTTTCTAAAAACTGCTCACGTTTTGTGCCGATGCCATCATGTTTTCCGGATCGATGAGTATTCTCAGAATCCCCATCAGCTGGACAGCCCCACCCAGCTCTGGGTCACGGTCGCAGAAAATTTGCTCAATAATCAAGTTCATGAAAAGGGCGTCCTGAACACAGACAAACATGAAATATTATACGAACTGATTTGGACGCAACCGAATTTTCTCTACATATTTACTTGGGGCCTTGTCATAAATTATAGTAACTGGACTCTAACCTCAGTAAACTCAAGTTAAGATTGATGAAAGTTTATATAACTTTGAAGAATACTAAACCGTATCATTTGTATTTGCCTGCAAAACTATGAATTTACGTTAATCCTACGTTGAGTTATGAAGTTAATCTCTTCCAGTTACTAATAATCATTTATGAAAAAGCTCTTACTTTTTCTGCAATACAGAAACTCCGAAAAAATTTATGTGCGCATTCTACAACGGGTGATACCCAATTTAATATGCTTTGCAAAATGTCAGAAAGGCTCCAGAAACGCTCAAAGCAACATTTTACTTAATATTTTTAAGTATAATATATTATATTATAATATAAACAAGTTCAAGTAAAAACAAGTTCTGACACTGCAATATATTATTTGAACCACAAAAATCAGTCAATTTTTCCCAGTTTACAACAAACTGATTGAACAACAAGTAATCATTTTCAAATTTGCTACAAAACCTGAGCACGTGACATAACCACCCAATATACAAGTGCAACAAAATGTAATCATATAAACGGGCAACTTTACGCTCCGACGGTCAATCTTACGTCGTCAGTTTGTGCCTGTGCCTGTTGCAGCAAGTACTCGCGAACCATTGCCGGACTGTATTCCACAACGCTGGCAAAAATGTCGCGCACTGCAGCCTTGATCGCGTCGTCGTCAGAAGCCTAAAAAGTAACAATTTTGCAACACCACATAATATTTTAATAATATCAATATTGCCCATATTAACAAAAGTTCCCTTAAGACAGTTCACCAATCTATTTTCGAATCAGTAAACGACTAATTTTAACAAAACGATCTGATTGATGTTGAAAGATCACTATTCACTACTCGACATAAATTTCACTAAAATGTAAGTTAACAATTACTTGGGCGCAGAGTTTAATCTTTATTTTAACAGAGATTGAAAACTTTGAACTGTATCGCAAATGCTTCGCTATTCATTCACCTGGATCCGTACAGAAACTTTGGCGCTAAGCAAATAAAAAACTATTTTCAGCACACCGAAACAACAGGAGACGTTCTATTTCTCATTAAAGCAACACAAATTTAAGCTTACCATTGATACTTCAACAGCTTGCAGAATTCCATGATTTGATAGTGTCTGCAACAATAAAATTCAATAAATAACGCTAGAAGAATGAGTAAATCTTTCATTTATAAATTTAAGATTGCAACAAATGCAATTTAATACATTTCAAACATTCGAGAGGTCGAATTATTTTGTGGTCGAGATAGTGTTTAGAGTCGATTCATGTAGCCGTTAAGTCCGTTCATCCGACAAAATTACGAAATAATCACGCAACAATTCGACTGAATACACTAGTGATGTCATGATTATTTCGTAATTTTGCCGGCTGAGGGGACATACGGCTGTAAATATGAATCGAGCCTACTTAAGATAATCTCACAGTAATCATATTTCACTTAAGGTGGTAGTTTCGTATATGCAGTTTTTGTCGCGATTCGCTCGAACCAACAGCTAACTTTATGAAATTTGGCACACGTATGAGGCACTTTTAGGCCAACATATGGGCAAATTATAGGCTTTTCAAATTCAGTTACACTATAGTTATTACAAAAAAAGTAGTGTTTTTGACATTTTTTGGCTATTTTTGCAGTATATAGTGATTCTTAAACAACTTTTTCTCAAAAACAGTGTTGATTTTCACTAAATCAAAAAAAAGGAATCTAGATATTTTACTTAAGATCAGTTTGGAACGTTAAAACGCATATTTAACTGCAACTGTTTTCAGGAAATTGACACTTTCTGAATTTAACTCCGATTTTCACTTTAAAATGATGTGATGTAAAATTTAAGCTGCGCATATCTTCAAAACTCGGCACCAAACTAGCTAAAGTTGTACTACAGTGTTGTGTCAAAACTCACTTTACCAACTATTATATAACCAGTGTTATGAGCTCTGAAGTGTATCACCCCCATTTTTGACAAAAAACGCTCGAAAAGACGAGACAAGACGTGATGTTCTATATTCGTTTTACCTAGCTTTCGTATTGTCGTTTGAATATATTGGCGGTTATATTTGAAGACAATAGGTCACTTTAGACTATGGTGGTGGAATTTATTGCCATGGTTGCCATGCCAACGCATACGAGTTCATTATACTAAAAGGAACGTCATGTACTCGAAAGTGTCAATTTGCTGATTATGTGTGCAGTCTATATTCATAAAATTTAACTAAAATGAAGAAAACTAAAATGTCTAGATTCCTTTTTTTGCAATTATTGATAGGCATTGTACTTTTTGTTTTCTCAAGCCATAAAGTTTTACGAAATTCAAAAAAGTTCTGTTTTGAAGCTTAGATTTGAAGTACTGAAGCAATGTGAAAATTTATCCAAATGAAACTATGCATGTATTGAGACACGTACCAGTGAATTTAGACTAAATTAAAATTAAACTTCATCAAGTCATATTCTTTCCATAATCAAACATAGCGCAAAAACATGAAAAAATGCAAAATTTGAGATTTTTCACAGCGTCTTTTGAATAAACTGTCAAAATTGTCAACAAAACAAATACATGTGCTTATGGTACCATTTTTGGTCATTAAAATGCAAAAAACTGCTAGTAAATAGCTTCTAAAACAACCGAGTAACAGCTCATCAAAAAAAGCTGCACAGACGAAACTACCACCTTAAAATACACATCATTCGATTAACAAACCTTCAAAAAATTATTCTTCGATTCAGGCTGTAACGTTTGTGAGAAATTACAGAATTCCTTCAGAAACAAAACTAAATCTTTTCGTCGTTTCACGGATGTGTTTTCGTCGTGCAGTGCGCCGAAGAGTTGTTGCAGGAAATTCTCGTCGTCCTGAAATAAAAAAAGAACGCTCAAAACTTGAACTATTTAACCCAAGGGTGATTGTGATACAATTGGTATGTAATTAAATCAAGACTAAAGAAAAACAACACCCACACTCGACCCACAAACGGAAAAGTTAGGTAAAATACGGATTCAATCCGTGTGAGCCCTCATCCAAATTTTACTTCCACAATATTCGCCTTTGAAACTGCAGATTTTCGCATAGTAAACATATTTCCATGCCTGAACAACAGCACAAAAGCTGCGCTTCAATTTGACTTTTGTTCAGCTTTTCGTGATGGGTAGCTTAATGTGTTTCAATTAAATGTTTACTGCATCTCATATTATCCACTCACTAAAAATGAACCAAAGACTTTTACATAGCCCATTCTTTTGCCGTTTTCAACAGACTGCACTGCAGACTGGACTTTAGATATATTACGGTATATTACTATTTTACTGTATTTACTATATTTTACCGAAATTTTGAGAATGGATATTCGACTAAACTAAACTCTGACCAAAAAGTGCTGGACACTGAGACAAAACGAAACACGTGATTTCATTATGAAAAGAACAAATTGCAAGCATCAAGAGTACAGCGAGTAGTCACACAACGCACGCCACCTGCTTTGTCTCAGGGTTCAGCAGTTTCCGGTCAGACTTTAGTCAGAATAAGTCAGATGCTTAATTTTAGTCGACATCCAGTCTCACACTATCACTGGAATACAAAGATTCATCACGCCCTTTCAACATCAGGTGTTTATAAAAAGAAAGCAACGAGCTCAAAGTGAATACAGCTTAATCCGGTGACTAAAGGGCTGTTCACAAATTCGGATTAACGGGGTTAGATTAACTGAATTAACTACAATAACTCGACAATAAATTTGCGTATCTTTCTAAGAATTTGCACGTTTATGCAAATAACACACAGAAGCAATCTTTATATTGTGTCTAATTTGAAATAGGTATCATGCTTCTGCGTTGAGTTATTTCAATTAATTCAGTTAATCTAATCCAGCTAATTTGAATTTGTGAACAGCCCATTAGAAATGGCCTCTTTACGCACGATTCTTAAACCGTTTAGAGGGACTCAACTAAAATTAACTCGTTCAATCCAATAAAGGAGTGGGCACTGGGCCTCACACTCCCACACTCTGAGCAACCCTACTAAAGTATATGTATACTAGCCAACCTGAATCAGTGAGACAATTTCCACTTTATTGAAGAATATGAATGAACTGAGAGTGGAGAGCATGTTCTCTTCCAGCACCGAGGGGGCAGGCAGCACGGCGTCCTGGATGTACTGCACCCGATGCGTTTGATGGATTTTGTGCTTTAATTCTGTATTTTTGATTGGAATCACTTCCTGAAACGGTGAAAATACTTTTATTTTAGGGAGGTTATTCATAAAAAAAGCATGAAGTTTGGAAGAAAATTTTTGGCCTCTAAAGGCGAAATGGCGGCCATTTCAAGTATTACTTCAAATAATACATAATATATTCAATAATCTATTAGACTAATAATAGTACTAATACTCAGCCAAAAAGTGACTGCATTCATGAATTCATAATTCCACTAAACGTAAAACGTTCCTGAAAACCCCATTAATTGTTTAAATACATTTATACCAGTCAGACTTACACCAGTGAAAAATCCACAATAATTAATTGCATACAATTTATATAGGCAAATACATTACCAGCAGGAAATAAATAACCCAATAATCGATATCTTTAACCCAAACTATTATATACCTTGAACCGTGCTTCGCTCCACAAAAAATCTCTGTGTCTTTTTCGTTTTCCACTGGGATCATACTCAAGAACCCCCACCACGTCTTTGATGGTGTCATCCGCGAACAGAATTTCAAATAGGGCATTTTTGTTCAGCAGAAATATTTCACGAAATATATTATACAACAGACGCAATGACTGTTTGCTCTCGATATCCTCACACATCCGGAAAACGTTCAGCAGCTTGGGAATATAGCTAAAAACATTCAAACAGAGAATATTTTATTACGCTACAAAAACGACAATAGATAAATATCCTAATCATACCGTTCCTGCGTCACAATAGAAATAACCACTAAACTCACATTTGCAATAATTAAATAACTACAGAATAAGCCAATTAGTATCAAATCATTCCTATCCAATATCACGTTATTACAACTCAACCTTACTCTTCTCTCTCAATCAGCGTTGCCAGTTCTTCTCGTCTGGCCAGAACAACCGATGAAAACAAATCGCTGATGTCTTGCAGTCGGGAGATCTCGGCGGGCGGCAGCTCCAGTTCCACCCAGTTGGCGGCAACGGGAGAGGCCGAGGGGGTGCGGTGTCGCCGCTGCAGCCCCCCATTTTCCACACTGTCCCCCTCTGATTCCATCTCTGAGAGACCGGGCTCACTGCTGCCTATATCCATGGGATCCTTGCCTTGAACCTGAAACAAACAGACAAAATATATTACAGGCCGTCATTATCAGGCTTCTGTATATCATAAAAATACCCTGATTTGGCATCCCTTTGGGTAGAATAGGAGGTTCTGAAGCGTAAAAATGCAATCTAGCTTGTTAGAGATGATGACCAAGTTATTGTGCGAACAAACAAATGCATTTTATTAAGTCAGTGACCAGAATAGTATCTAGTCCTATTCCTATGACACATCAACGCTTTTAATTTCGTCCGCAGCTTATGTCATTACATACATACATAGTATTATGGTTGCCTTGTGTCGGGAGTGTTTCATAAAAAAGCCGAAATATATATTGTGCGAAAAAAGTACACTTGAGGCTGTACACATAAAACAGAAACTGCAAACAATAACAAAATAAACTAGTTAATATACCCTGCAAATTTTATCCCAAATATCATCACAACCAGCTTTCTCTTGAAAACTCAGAGCCAAGTCACACGCGTCGCACTCCGACCAAACTATTAGGGTTTCTTGCTGTTTCTGATAATTGTTATCCAGTCGCACTTTTGCTTCCAATAAGATTGAGCCTAAAAGTCAAGGGCATGCATGAATCATTATTTCACATCCAAATATTGCTGTCAAAATAAAGACATGCGGAAAACCAGCAACCAAGAAGAAAACCTATATATAGTTCAAAACGGTGGACTTGCACCGACATTTTAAGTGGACTTATACCATTTGTGCGAATCTCCACACCCCTTCCCCAAATTCGACAAAATGTTAATAGTAATTTAGCGAAAAATTACGAAACGTTTCGCCAAAATCGCATAATTTTTGTAGAAACGCCCACATTTTACGTATATAAGTTGCCTACTCTTGTGCCTTGCTCTAAATTTGCCTTGTACCAAAATAACAAAACTGCGGGGGGGGGGGTGGACCCCTCATGTTAAACTGTACTAAGAGCCACAGTGAACTGAACAGCAATGAATACACCATGACCATACCATCATTCTCTGCCCGGACTATCAGTGCCATGCCGTTGAAATGGTCGCTGTGGGCACAAGTCACGTGACCAGTGCCCTTGTCGTCCCACATCCGCTTGTCATTCAAAACCCACAGCTTCACACGGGTTTTTGTCGTCTAAACGGAACCGGCACTGTTTTTGCGTTTGAAAGTGAGAAAGGCTGATCTGATCAAAAGTGGGGGATGAGGCCATATTATTATATACATATACACGGGGTCTCGGTCTGGGGGGGGGCTTGTCCCGTATTTTTCTAAATTATAGGAAACCTTGACCCGACGTTTCCGGTGCTTGAATTGACTAAAATGGAAAAACTTCCAATTTTTTGCCTAATAATGGGAAATTTTCGGCAAATTCTGGATATTTTTAGCGGTTTTTGCGTTTTGGTCATTTTTGAAGAAATTTTTGAAATTTTTTGAACAATTTTTGAAGAATCTGGGCGTTTTTCAGTTTTCGGGCACTTTTTTCAGCATCAAGCAGGGGGGCTTGTTTCGATGGGGCAAATCTGAGGGGGGCTTGTCGCAAAATCTCAAATCTGGGGGGGCTTGCCCCCCCGCCCCCTCCCATGTACATCTGTGGATGAGGCACTTATACATGTCAATTCCACCATAGTCGCCCTAACTACAATTTTTGAATAGTAAACATATCATGTAATTCCATGCCTATTGCCTAGTGTATATACAGCAACCTCAGCAAATGAATCTACGGTCCAAATGAGCTGCGATTCACGTAGCAGCGCGCAAAAAACATGTTTTCACACAAATTTTACTATATTTTCAGAAGGAGGGGAGAAACGAAAAGCTGACAATCGACCAAAAGTGTGAGGCTCCCTTGCCCCCCCCCCTCAGAAAAAACCAACGAAGCAAAATGCATCAAACATTTGTATATATCAGTGGCGGATCCAGGAATTTTTTTCGGGGGGGGGGGGCGACCCCCCCCCTCGACCACTACAAATATTTATAATACAATACAAATTCACTGATGCGGGGGTCTGGGGGCGGCAGCCCCCAGAAGCTACCTAGACGCCTTACTGTTTTTGACCCCGGGATATCCTCTAAAATCTGTTACTTTATCAAATCACACAGTTGCGAGAAGCCCCAGGATAGCCCCCAGAAGCCAGAGTTTTTATAAAGCTTTGACATAAAATTTGCATAGAAAACGCGGGGGTCTGAGGGCGGCGGCTCCCAGAAGCTGGGACTTTTTCAAAGTTTTTAGAGTAAAAATTGCATTGAAAAATACGTTTTAAGCAACACTTGTCGTAAAAAACAAATAGGTGCAGGGCGGCAGCCCCCAGGAAAAAAAATTAAAGATTTATTGATTTTTAGGCTAAATTTGGTAGATTTGGTACTAAAGTAGAGAGACATTACAGTTTTTGAGGATATTGGTATTGCTATGGACAGAATTTTTTTCAAATCTGCTCCGTTCACTATGCCGCAATTCGCAAAACGATAGATTACAATGCAAAAAAGTGAGTTAGTCGCTATCAGAAATTGTTTCCAACTGTGAAATTAAAACAAACGGGGAACGTCAAATCAGACAGTGTATATAATATTTGACCAGTAAATGCAGCATAATGTACCCATGTACACATGCATAGACTTTGACACAACACAGTAGGAAAGACCATGCAGTAAGCCAGAAAGTTGCGGGGGTCTGGAGGCGGCAGCCCCCAGTAAAAAAATTGGAGAAATTTTTGATTTTTAGAGCAAATTTGGTCAATTGGAGACGTATCGGAAATTTTTTTGGTCTGGCAATAAAAACCAAAGGGGGGACCCTTGTGTAAAATTTCAGTCGGAAAAAATTTCGGGGGGGGGGGGGGCCCCCCCCCCGGATCCGCGCCTGGTATATATATACATCGGATTATCGGAAGAAAACTTTAAACAGTGTCAATACTTTTTTCTCAGCGTTCTTAAAAACAACACTAAAACCAGGGTTTTTTTTTCAAAATCGACAGTGGGTCCACGTTGGGTCAGGTTAATTTTCGTTGGGTCCAGTTAAGCACTGACTGGGTCAAGAATATATATGTATGTTGTAAATCGTAAGTAGACATTTATATTATATAACAGTGGCGTAGCAAGAAAAAAATTTCGGGAGGGAATGACTTTTCGATTTTTTGAAGTGTATTAGTATGCACCTAATTGCAATTTTAACGAAAAAAGCGACACATTTTAGCATTTGTCGGTCAAAACAATGCTTATTTTCGACCACAGCAGCATCAAACGTAAAATTGGAGGTCAAAACACCGAAAGTTACAAAAATTGCGGGCTGGAAAGGTTCCAAAAACTGTAAAATTTGCAAATGCTTCAAAATTTTCTGGAATTAAAACCTGTAAATTTACTAAAAATTGTCATTTTTGTGACAATAAAACAGCTAAAACGATACACTAAACAGTGTATTAAGCAAATACATTGCGCACAATCCAACATTATATACAAGCACATGCTTCCAGAGAAGACAAAAGCAAAGAAAACTAAGCCACAGATTAGCAGGGGTCTGCGGGCGACAGCCCCCAGAAAAAAATTTGGGGAAATTTTTAATTTTTAGAACAAATTTGATCAATTGGAGACGTATCGGAAATTTTTTCCGGCCGGACCATGAAAACCAAAGGGGGACCCTTGTTGGAAAATTTCAGTCGGTAAAAATTTCGTGCGGGGGGAATTCCCCCATTCCCCCTCTGGCTACGCCCCTGTTATATAATGTCATTTTCTGTGCTAGGTACGCATTGACGTACCCAGAAAAAAATTTCGGGGGAATTAATTTTCCAGTTTTTGTAATGAAATGAAATATATATAGACTTTTTTGCAATTTCGACACAAAAATAAAATGCAAAATCACTGTCACACAGCTGCAGGGGTCTGGGGGCGGCAGCCTCCAGGCCAGAACCAAAGATTTGTTACAACTTTTAGCGAAGTTTACATAACAAAACGTAGTTTGCGGTCATTTATGTAGTCATTTAATTTAAATAAATTCACTGTCCGCTGTCAGTGGCGTATATACCCAGAAAAAAATTTCGGGGGATTGACTTTTTTGTAATGGGTAAAAACACACTTTTGACATTTATTTTAGTATTTACAGTAATTTTAACACTTTAATTCGCAGTGCAAACGCAAGATCAGGCAGTCACAGGTTACTGGGGGCGACAGCCCCCAGAAAAAAATTGAGATTTTTTAACTGTTTACGCCGAATTTGGTCAACTGGAAACGTATCGGAAACTTTTTCCGACAGGAAAATGGGTATGGTAAAATGGTAAAATGGGTAAAAAAAACTAAGTATGGGAAAACGTCACATCAGACAGTGTATTATACAAGTAAATTCAGCATAATGTACTTTTGTAGAGATGCATAGGCTTTGATGAAAGATAATAACAAGGACTTAGTCAGCCATAGATATGCAGAGGTCTGGGTACGGCCGCCCTCAGAAAAAAATTCGAGAATTTTTTTATTTTCAGGCAAAATTCGGTCAATTGGAGACGTATCAAAAAATTTTTTCGGCGGGGCGATAAAAACAAAGGGGGGACCCTTGTTGACAATTTCTTAAGGTTCAACCAAAAAGGGGGTTCGCGACCCCCGCCACCCCTCCCTGTCTACGCCCTTGGGTCTGGCTTGGGTCAGGTTAATTTTTGCTGGGTCCAGTTAAGAGAACTTGAGTCTGGACCCACTCGTGGACCCAAAAAAAAACCCTGACTAAAACTGAAAAAACTTTAACGAACATTCAACTTCAAATGTTTCACTTAGATATATACATACCTTTTTCTCCATTGCAGCCAATTTCTTTCTGGCTTCATTATCGATACAATTTCGATTGCTAATCTGAAATAGTACAAAAAATGACAAACGTAACTTTGTCAACATTAGCCGCTTCGACAAGCACAGTTGTCCGAATGTCTATAAAAACTTGTCCGTGAGTGTCCGTAAGGGCTGTCCGGATGTCCAGTTGAATTTAATTCAACTTTATTGACTTTATACTTTATAGCCATATATATAGCCTTTATAGTTCAGTGTACGTGCGTGCACATAAAATTCCTCTGTCTGCGCCTCGTAAAATAATGTAAAATTTGTAATAATTTCAGCTTATCTTGCTTTTTATGACGTATGAATGCATTTTGATTTCTCGAAACCTGAGTTCATCCACTCGTCAGCTGCGCAGCAAAACGTGTTGGCGTTATTTTATATGCATACACACTGTCATGTAGAGTGTGCGTAGAAGCAGTGCCGTAGAATGCTGCTTACGGCCACGGAAACGACAACTGTTACAGACAACCTGCCGGACACAGAAACAGACTCAGGTACGGACAGTTCCGCACTAGTGAACGAGCCTAACGCTTAATCATTACGGCAAACGAATCGAGCCGGCCCACATCAAATAATTTCAAATCGGTTGGAACGATCCGGGCCAAAAAGCATTCTGGTGAGAAAGAATGACTCAACTTACGTTAGCCAAGTAAAATGTTTCCTTTTCAGCCATTTACTCGTTAACTCCAAACTTTCAACATATGTATGTTACACTAAGGTTGATTGTAATTTATATATTCAGTTCCTGAAACAGTTATACAAATTACAACTATCCGCAAACGTATATACTTGAATACGTATACGAAAGTACTTGAATTGCTTTCACGCACCAGGCAATTGATGTAAACACTGGAGATATAAAAACCCTCATTAGGCAACAGGCAACATTCAAAACAGGCATTTGAGTCAGCTGACAGCAAAACGATTAAATTGGAAAAAAGTTATCAAGCTTGTAAAAGATAAATATTATATACCAATTACAGACATAAAATACAGTGTTGTTTTAGTGTTGGGATTTTTTTCGAATACCCGAACCATTTGTACCCGAACCATTAGTACCCGAACCACCCGAACCCGTACCCGAACTTTGGCGAAATGAAGTGGTTGACATTACACACTTACTGTATTTGAATATAGAATGTCAAAAAAGTGTGGAACAAATGAGTTAACAACTGTTAGTTAGTACAAAAATACTTTTAATACTTTTTAAGGGGGGGGGGGCTACCACACTGAAGTCACAAAATTTGTCAGGGCTGATTCATACTTATATACAGTCGTATGCTGATTAAGGGGGGGGCGGGCTACCTCTGTAAGTGACAATTTTAGGTTCTGCGATTCCTTTCAAATTAGCACACTATACTATGTAGCCCTAGTGAAGGCGCATCGCAGATGTAAAAAAATGAAGCCAATGCTTTTGCCAATTTTCTACTAGGGGCTCCAAAAAATTCAATTCTCACAAAGCGTTGCTTTACTCGAAATTTTTACTATTCCTGACGAAGCTGATTTTTACATGATTCGATAGCGTAACGTCATATCTCAACCTCTATGATCCATATTTTTTAAATTTTTGACCATGGCCTGAGGCCTGAGCAGTGACGCCAAATATAAAATCACTCAAATTTAGCGGGCCCAAAAAACGGCCATTTTTTTAGATTTTGCCCTCGATTTTCGATTTAAATAATATCAAAATCCGGATCATACGATTTTGCGCATACATGTGGCTACTACTATGCCAAGTTTCAGCCTTATTGGCCTGATGTGGTTTGTGTTAGAACTGTCCAAATGAGTGCTACTTTTAGGTTTTGGCGTGCTTTTGCCTATGTAAATACACTGACAAACGCACTGAACCAAAAGTGCACCTTCGAGCTTAATTGTTCTTATCTGAGGTAGAGGTGCCTTACTGCCTTGGGGGAGTATATAACATACGTGAAAATAGCAAAATTGGAGATCTTTGATTTCTGACCTGGGTAGCCCAGCCGCCCCCCCCCTCCCAAAGACTAAGTTCAGCGGAGCAATCCGAATGCACATAAAAATTAAACACTTCATCTTATCTCGTTAGACACTGCGATTATCATTGAGCTCAATGTGCTGTGAGTAGAGGCAGGTAACCCCTGGACGTGAAGTCCGACTGTTCCAGCCCTGGAAGCCAATGCAGCATAAGGTATATACTAGTGTATACATGCATAGGACGAAAGATAATAACAAGGACTAGTAAGCCACAGTGTTGCAGGAGTCTGGGGGCCCAGCCCCCAGAAAAAAATTTAAGAAAAGTTTAGATTTTTAGGCCAAATTTAGTCAGAGACGTATCAGAAAATTTTTTCGGCCGGACCATAAAATCTAAAGGGGGGACCCTGTGTAAAAATTTCCTTGGAAAAAATTTCAGGGTGGGGAATTCCCCCTATCCCCCCCTGGGAACGCCCTTGAATTATGGCATAAATTTTATATTGGCATGTTCGAAAGCTGGCGCTCTCGAAATATTCTCGCGAATAGTTGACTACAGTTCAGGCCAAGGGCTGATTTAGATTCAAACCTCGAAATGAATTCATTTGAGCTTGAATTCAAATAATTTGAGAACACACACGCACACTTGCACATTTGCAGCCTTGTTGTGAGAAAAGAAGCACCAATTAAACAAATTTGGATTATTTGAAAAAATGAAAACTTTGTTCTAGTATATATTTTAACAAGGGCGTACCCAGGGGGGGGGGCGAATGGGGCGAATTCCCCCCCCCCGAAATTTTTCCCCAGTGATTTTTTTACACAAGGGTCCCCCCTTCGGTTTTTATGGTCCGGCCGGACAAATTTTTTGATACGTCTCCAATGGACTAAATTTGGCCTAAAAATCAAAAATTTTCCCAAATCAAAAATTTTTGTCTGGGGGCTGCCGCCCCCAGACCCCTGCGATTATGTGGCTTACTATTCCTCGTTATTGTCTTTCATCAAAGCCTATGCATGTATACACAACTACATTATGCTGCATGTGCATGTCTACACGAGTATATTATGCTACATTTACTTGTGGAATACACCGTCTGATATGACACTCCCATCTTTTGTTTTAAATTTTGTCGGAAAAATTTCTGATACGTCTCCAGTTGACCAAATTCGGTCTAAAAATTGAAAAAATCGCCAATTTTTTTCTGGGGGCTGCCGTCCCCAGACCCCTGCAACCTTGTGTCCTTTGGTCTTTATAGTCTGGCCGGAAAAACTTTCTGATACGCCTCCAACTGACAGAATTTGGCCAAGAAATAGAAAATTTTCCCTATTTTTTCTGGGGGCTGCCGCCCCCAGACCCCTGCAGCCTTGTGGTTTAGTAATCTTGCGTTTGTAAGGCGTTTTACGAGTGTTAAAATTGCTAAAAAGTGCATTTTAACCCATTACAAAAAATCGAAAAGTCATTCCCCCCCCCCGAAATTTTTTTCTGGGTACGCCACTGTATTTTATCATACTAAAAACGGTATATACCAATTTTTAAAAATTTGAAAAAATTGTAGACAAATTTTGTAATTTGGTCTTAAAATTGAGGTACCCGAACCACTTTTTGCGTCCCCGAACTGACTTGTACCCAAACCCGAACCCGAAAAAACAACCCGAACCGTACCCGAACCCGAACTTTCGTCCCAACACTATGTTGTTTAAAAAGGCGGAAAGTGCCAGTCAATGTGTGTGTGTGTGTGTGTGTGTGTGTGTGTGTGTATATTATTTTGCCCAGACCTGGCGCTTTGGCCTAGAGTGCGGTGCGGTGCAGGTGAGTATAGGTTAACATGCGGTCGGGACGCAAAAATAGGTATAAATTTAAGCCCAAATTACGAAATTTGCTCTTCAATTTTTTTCGATTGAGAATCATACTGTGATAAAATACAGTGGCGTACCCAGAAAAAAATGGGCTTTTCGATATAATGGGTTAGAAGCAACACTCGTAAAACGCCTTACGACACAAAGTACTAGACCTTTAGGGGCGGCAGCCCCGAGAAAATTTTCTATTTCTTGGCCAATTTGTGTAGGTGGAGGCGTATAGAAAGTTTTCCCGCCGCTATAAAGACCAAAGGACGCGAGGTTGCCAGGGGGCTAGGACGGCCCGCCCCAGAGAAAAATTGGCGATTTTTTCGATTTTTAGACCGAATTAGGTCAACTGGAGGCGCTATGGGGGGTTGGGGCGAGGCAATATTTAAATATTTTTTTTTTTAATGCATATCAGACGGTGTATTCGCCAGGTAAATGTGACGTGGTGTGCTCGGTGTAGACATGCACATGCAGGCATAATGTAGTTGTGTATACATGCATAGGCTCAGGGGGAGAAAGACAAGGGGGAGGAAGAATAAGCCACATAATCGCAGGGCTCCCGCAGCGGCGGGGGCCAGAATTTTGATTTGGGAAAACTTTTGATTTTTAGGCCAAATTTAAGTTGCCAATTGAGAAACGTATCCGAAAGTTGTGCCGGCCGGATTGAGATATGAATTGGCTAGGAAATTTTCAGGGAATTCAGTCGCCCCATCAGACTGTTAAAATATATACTAGAACAAAGTTTTCATTTTTCGACCGAATTTGCTTAATTGGTGCTGTTTCTCAGACAAGGCTGCAAATGTGAGTGTGCGTGTTCTCAAATTATTTGAATTCAAGCTCAAATAAAATTCATTTTTCGAGGTTTAAAATCTAAATCAGGCACAGCCTTTCGCCTAAACTGTAGTCAACTATTCGCGGGATTATTTCGAGAGCGCCGGCTTCAAAGAAAGGGCATGGGGGCCAATAGGTAAAAGGTTTTATAGTCATCATCAAGGGTTCAGGGATAGGGGAACTGCCCCACCCTGAAAATTTTTTCAAGGGAAATTTTTTTTTTGGGTCCCCCCTTTAGATTTTTTTTTCCGGCCGAAAAAATTTTCTGATCTAACCTTTCTGAGACTAAATTTGGCCTAAAAATCTAAACCTTTTCTAAAACTTTTTTCTGGGGGCTGGGTTCCCAGTTTCCTGCAACACTGTGGCTTACTAGTCCTTGTTATTATCTTCCGTCCTATGCATGTATACACTAGTTTATACCCTTATGCTGCATTGGCTTCCAGGGCTGGAACAGTCGGACTTCACGTCCAGGGGTTACCTGCCTCTACTCACAGCACATTGAGCTCAATGATAATCGCAGTGTCTAACGAGATAAGATGAAGTGTTTAATTTTATGCTGACATTCGGATTGCTCCGCTGGGACTTAGTCTTTGGGGGGGGGGGGGGGCGGCCTACCCAGGTCAGAAATCAAAGATCTCCAGTTTGTTTATTTTCACCCGTATGTTATATACTCCCCCGAGGCAGTAAGGCACCTCTACCTCAGGGATAAGAACAATTAAAGCTCGAAGGTGCACTTTTGGTTCAGTGCGTTTGTCAGTGCTATTTTTACATAGGCAAAAGCACGCCAAAACGTAAAAGTAGCACTCATTTGGACAGTTCTTAACACAAACCACATCAGGCCAATAAGGCTGAAACTTGGCATAGTAGTAGCCACATGTATGCGCAAAATCGTATGACCCGGATTTTGATATTATTTAAATCGAAAATCGAGGGCAAAATCTAAAAAAATGGCCGTTTTTTGGGCCCCGCTAAATTAGAGTGATTTTATATTTGGCGTCACTGCTCAGGCCTCCGCCCCATGGTCAAAGATTGAAAAAATATGGATCATAGAGGTTGAGATATGACGTTACGCTATCAAATTAGTGTAAATACCAGCTTCGTCAGGAATAGTAACAATTTCGAGTAAAGCAACGCTTTGTGAGAGTTGAATTTTTTGGAGCCCCTAGGTGGAAATTGGCAAAATTCATTGGCATTCATTTTTTCTACATCCGCGATGCGCCTTCACTAGGGCTACATATTATATTGTTTGCTAATTTGAAATGAATAGAAGATCATAAAATTGTCAATTACAGAGGTAGCCCGCCCCCCCCCCTTAATCAGCATACGACTTTATATAAATTATGAATCTAACCCCTCAGCAATTTTGTGTGACTTCAGTGTGGTCGCCCCCCCCCCCCTTAAAAAGTATTAAAAGTATTTTTGTACTAACAGTTGTTAACTCATTTGTTCCACACTTTTTTGACATTCTATATTCATATACAGTAAGTGTGTAATGTCAACCACTTCATTTCGCCAAAGTTCGGGTACGGGTTCGGGTGGTTCGGGTACGAATGGTTCGGGTACAAATGGTTCGGTCGGGTATTCGAAAAAAATCCCAACACTAAAACAACACTGTATTTTATGTCTGTAATTGGTATATAATATTTATCTTTTACAAGCTTGATAACTTTTTTCCAATTTAATCGTTTTGCTGTCAGCTGACTCAAATGCCTGTTTTGAATGTTGCCTGTTGCCTAATGAGGGTTTTTATATCTCCAGTGTTTACATCAATTGCCTGGTGCGTGAAAGCAATTCAAGTACTTTCGTATACGTATTCAAGTATATACGTTTGCGGATAGTTGTATTGGTATAACTGTTTCAGGGAACTGAATATATAAATTACAATCAACCTTAGTGTAACATATGTTGAAAGTTTGGAGTTAACGAGTAAATGGCTGAAAAGGAAACATTTTACTTGGCTAAAGTAAGTTTAGTCATTCTTTCTCACCAGAATGCTTTTTGGCCCGGATCGTTCCAACCGATTTGAAATTATTTGATGTGGGCCGGCTCGATTCGTTTGCCGTAATGATTAAGCGTTAGGTCGTTCACTAGTGCGGAACTGTCCGTACCTGAGTCTGTTTATGTGTCCGGCAGGTTGTCTGTAACAGTTGTCGTTTCCGTGGCCGTAAGCAGCATTCTACGGCACTGCTTCTACGCACACTCTACATGACAGTGTGTATGCATATAAAATAACGCCAACACGTTTTGCTGCGCAGCTGACGAGTGGGATGAACTCAGGTTTCGAGAAATCAAAATGCATTCATACGTCATAAAAAGCAAGATAAGCTGAAATTATTACAAATTTTACATTATTTTACGAGGCGCAGACAGAGGAATTTTATGTGCACGCACGTACACTGAACTATAAAGGCTATATATATGGCTATAAAGTATAAAGTCAATAAAGTTGAATTAAATTCAACTGGACATCCGGACAGCCCTTACGGACACTCACGGACAAGTTTTTATAGACATTCGGACAACTGTGCTTGTCGAAGCGGCTAATGTTGACAAAGTTACGTTTGTCATTTTTTGTACTATTTCAGATTAGCAATCGAAATTGTATCGATAATGAAGCCAGAAAGAAATTGGCTGCAATGGAGAAAAAGGTATGTATATATCTAAGTGAAACATTTGAAGTTGAATGTTCGTTAAAGTTTTTTCAGTTTTAGTGTTGTTTTTAAGAACGCTGAGAAAAAAGTATTGACACTGTTTAAAGTTTGCTTCCGATAATCCGATGTATATATATACCAGGCGCGGATCCAGGGGGGGGGGGCCGCCCCCCCCCCCCCCGAAATTTTTTCCGACTGAAATTTTACACAAGGGTCCCCCCTTTGGTTTTTATTGCCAGACCAAAAAAATTTCCGATACGTCTCCAATTGACCAAATTTGCTCTAAAAATCAAAAATTTCTCCAATTTTTTTACTGGGGGCTGCCGCCCCCAGACCCCCGCAACTTTCTGGCTTAATGCATGGTCCTTCCTACTGTCTTGTGTCAAAGTCTATGCATGTGTACATGGGTACATTATGCTGCATTTACTGGTCAAATATTATATACACTGTCTGATTTGACGTTCCCCGTTTGTTTTAATTTCACGGTTGGAAACAATTTCTGATACGACTAACTCACTTTTTTGCATTGTAATCTATCGTTTTGCTAATTGCGGCATAGTGAACGGAGCAGATTTGAAAAAAATTCTGTCCATAGCAATACCAATATCCTCAAAAACTGTAATGTCTCTCTACTTTAGTACCAAATCTACCAAATTTGACCTAAAAATCAAAAATTCTTTAATTTTTTTTCCTGGGGCCGCCGCCCTGCACCTATTTGTTTTTTACGACAAGTGTTGCTTAAAACGTATTTTTCAATGCAATTTTTTACTCTAAAAACTTTGAAAAAGTCCCAGCTTCTGGGAGCCGCCGCCCTCAGACCCCCGCGTTTTCTATGCAAATTTTATGTCAAAGCTTTATAAAAACTCTGGCTTCTGGGGGCTATCCTGGGGCTTCTCGCAACTGTGTGATTTGATAAAGTAACAGATTTTAGAAGATATCCCGGGTCAAAAACAGTAAGGCGTCTAGGTAGCTTCTGGGGGCTGCCGCCCCCAGACCCCCGCATCAGTGAATTTGTATTGTATTATAAATATTTTTAGTGGTCGAGGGGGCCCCCCCCCCCCCCCGAAAAAAATTCCTGATCCGCCACTGATATATACAAATGTTTGATGCATTTTGCTTCGTTGGTTTTTTCTGAGGGGGGCAAGGGAGCCTCACACTTTTGGTCGATTGTCAGCTTTTCGTTTCTCCCCTCCTTCTGAAAATATAGTAAAATTTGTGTGAAAACATGTTTTTTGCGCGCTGCTACGTGAATCGCAGCTCATTTGACTGTAGATTCATTTGCTGAGGTTGCTGTATATACACTAGGCAATAGGCATGGAATTACATGATATGTTTACTATTCAAAAATTGTAGTTAGGGCGACTATGGTGGAATTGACATGTATAAGTGCCTCATCCACAGATGTACATGGGAGGGGGCGGGGGGGCAAGCCCCCCCAGATTTGAGTTTTTGCGACAAGCCCCCCTCAGTTTGCCCCATCGAAACATGCCCCCCTGCTTGATGCTTAAAAAAGTGCCCTAAAACTGAAAAACGCCCAGATTCTTCAAAAATTGTTCAAAAAATTTCAAAATTTTCTTCAAAAATGACCAAAAAGCAAAAACCGCTAAAAATATCCAGAATTTGCCGAAAATTTCCCATTATTAGGCAAAAAATTGGAAGTTTTTCCATTTTAGTCAATTCAAGCACCGGAAACGTCGGGTCAAGGTTTCCTATAATTTAGAAAAATACGTTACAAGCCCCCCCCCACAACGAGACCCCCGTGTATATGTATATAATAATATGGCCTCATCCCCCACTTTTGATCAGATCAGCCTTTCTCACTTTCAAACGCAAAAACAGTGCCGGTTCCGTTTAGACGACAAAAACCCGTGTGAAGCTGTGGGTTTTGAATGACAAGCGGATGTGGGACGACAAGGGCACTGGTCACGTGACTTGTGCCCACAGCGACCATTTCAACGGCATGGCACTGATAGCCCGGCAGAGAATGATGGTATGGTCATGGTGTATTCATTGCTGTTCAGTTCACTGTGGCTCTTAGTACAGTTTAACACGAGTCGTCCACCCCCCCCCCCCCGCAGTTTTGTTATTTTGGTACAAGGCAAATTTAGAGCAAGGCACAAGATTAGGCAGACTCTTGTACGTAAATGTGGGCGTTTCTCAAAATTTATCCGATTTTGGCGAAACGTTTCGTAATTTTCGCTAAATTACTATTAACATTTTGTCGAATTTGGGGAAGGGGTTTGGAGATTCGCACAAACGGTATAAGTCCACTTAAAAATGTCGGTGCAAGTCCACCGTTTTGAACTATATATAGGTTTTCTTTGGTTGCTTGGTTTTCCGCATGTTTTTATTTTGACAGCAATAATTCGATGGAAATAATGATTCATGCATGCCCATGACTTCTAGGCTCAATCTTTTGGAAGCAAAGGTGCGAGTGGATAACAATTATCAGAAACAGCAAGAAACCCTCATAGTTTGGTCGGAGTGGGACGCGTGGACGTGGCTCTGAGTTCAAGGAGAAAGTCGTTTGTGATGATATTTGGGATAAAATTTGCAGGTTATATTAACTAGTTTATTTTGTTATTGTTTGCAGTTTCTGTTTTTATGTGCACAGCCTCAAGTGTACTTTTGTCGCATAATATATATTTCGGCTTTTTTCTGAAACACTCCCGACAAAGGCAACCATAATACTATGTATGTATGTAATGACATAAGCTGCGGACGAAATTAAAAGCGTTGATGTGTCATAGGAAATAGGGACTAGAATATTATTCCTGGTCACTGACTTTATAAATTGATTTGTTCGTTCGCAGCAAGAGCTTGGTCATCATCTCAAACAAGCTAGATTGCATTTTTACGCTTCAGAACCTCCTATTGTACCCAAAGGGATGCCCAAATGCAGGGTATTTTTATGGATATACAGAAGCCTGATAATGACGGCCTGTAAATATATTTTGTCTGTTTGTTTCAGGTTTAAGGCAAGGATCCCATGGATATAGGCAGCAGTGAGCCCGGTCTCAGAGATGGAATCAGAGGGGGACAGTGTGGGAAATGGGGGGGCTGCAGCGGCGACACCGCACCCTCCCGGCCTCTCCCGTGGCCGCCAACTGGGTGGAACTGGAGCTGCCGCCCGCCGAGATCTCCCACTGCAAGAAGACATCAGCGATTTGTTTTCATCGGTTGTTCTGGCCAGACGTAGAACTGGCAACGCTGATTGAGAGAGAAGAGAAGATTGAGTTGTAATAACGTGATATTGGATAGGAATGATTTGATACTAATTGGCTTATTTTGTAGTTATTTAATTATTTTTCAAATGTGAGTTTAGTGGTTATTTCTCTATTGTGACGCAGTTTTGGTATGATTAGGATATTTCTATCTATTGTCGTTTTTGTAGCGTAATAAAACTTTCTCTGTTTAAATGTTTTTAGCTATATTCCCCAAGCTGCTGAACGTTTTCCGGATGTTGTAAGGAGAAAAAAGGCAAACAAGTTCATTGCGTATGTAGTAGAATATATTTGCGTGAAATATTTCTGCTGAACAAAAATGCCCTATTAGAGATGGGGTCTCGCGGCAGGATAGCCATCGAAGACGTGGTGGGGGTTCTTGGGGGGGCTCCCAGTGGAAAAGAAAAAAGACACCAAAAACTTTTTTGGAGCGAGGCGCCCGGTTAGAGGTATATAATCATTTAGGGTTAAATTTATCGATTATTGGGTTATTTATTTTCCTGCTGGGGGGGTGGTTGCCTATAGGAATTGTATGCAATTAATTATTTGTCAATTTTTATATCAGGAGTGTAATTGTGGCTGGTATAAATGTATTTAAACAATTAATGGGGTTTTTTCAGGAAATTTTTTTTCGCTTAGTGGAATTATCAAAATTCATAGTGGAATGCAGTCACTTTTTGGCTGAGATATATTTAGGGTTATTATTGTAGTCTAAAAGATTATTGAATATATTATGTATTATTCGAAATAATTTATGAAATCGCAGCCATTTTAGTTTTTAGAGGCCAAAAATTTTTCTTCCAAAACTTCATGCTTTTTTTATGCAAAAAATACTCCTAAATAAAAGTATTTTCTACCGTTT
>JASANF010020901.1:0-23867 GCA_030248245.1 Trissonchulus sp. WLG1_4 | reverse complement strand
AATGAGCAAAATAAAACATTTATTTCAACATGAGATCAGTTACACTAGTTACACAGATTACAAGTTACAATGTACAAAGTATCACTAATATAAGAGTAGGACAGTCTTCCCCATCTAGTTAACCCGCCCAAACCATGCTCGTGTATACAGCGTTTCTTTTACGCCTTGATTTCAGAAGGGTCGGGTACCCCTCCCTCGAATCGAGACACGTCTCTCATTTCCAGGGTCGAACCCCCCTCAAATCCCGGAAGTGTCTTGATTTCAGGGGGGGTACCCCCTCGTTTCAGCACACTGACAGCTCGAAATCGGTGGTGTCTCATTTCCAGGGTAAACCCCCGGATTTCAGCATGTTGCCGTGAGCTGGTGCGCTGAAACGAGGGGGCTACCCCCCCCCTGAAATCAAAACACCACCAACTCACGCTCTCCATGCTGGCAACGTGCTAAAACCAGGAGGGTACCCCCCCCTGAAATCAAGGTGTAAAGGGGCTATTTTGGCCGGAGCATCGTTCCGGCCGGTTAGCTAGGATAGGGAAGAGTGTCATACTCTTCCCCATTATGTATCTTTACAGACGGTATATTTGAAGCACATGACCCTGTTTTCTCGCCCCAGGGAACCACTATTCTTGGCAAGGGACTCTCTCCATTCTTGTCAGACGACCCTTTACTGTAATACGCCATGGTGGAATTCAGGATGGTCTTAGGAAAAAATGGATTTTGGAATCGTGTTGAGAAGTCAGAACTATATGATCCCACAGACCTTTTAACGGGAGGGGGCTACCCAGGTCGAAAATCAAACTTCTCCAATTTTGCTTATTTTTCAGATTAATGTTACTCCCCCAAGGCACCTCTACCTCAAATAAGAACAATTAAGCTTGAAGGTGAGATTTTCGGTTCAGTGTACTGCAAGCTGCAATACAAACACTTGAGATTTCCTTGTCACTTTTTTGTTTCTAGTTTTTTTTACATTTTTCATATGTTTTGCCATAAGCTGCAGCACGGACTTACAAGGCGGGGTCTGGGGGGGGAAGCCCCCCCCCAGATTTGAGATTCCAGGACAAGCCCCCCTCAGTTTTGACCCACTGGGACATAAAAAGTTAGACCACAAAAACAAAAGAAACAAACAGTTGAAGATGACACCAACGTTGTAAAGAGATCAAAATACTAGTCAAAAATATGTTGTTACGAACAAAAAATTCGCTAAATAGAAGAATAAGACTATTGAAAAAATAATAAAAATACATCGATCACGCAATTCAGAAAAAAAAACGCTTCAGTTTATGAAAAAACCATTATCCCAAAACGCTAAAAATTAGAAACAGAATACAGAACTGGCATTAATTAGACAATATTGAACACCTCCCAGCATACACTGTACACAAGGGTATAATTCTAGGGGGGGGGCTTGTCCAAGATTTTTCCCAATTTTTGGGGGGGGGGGGTTGCACCGCTGTTTGGGGGGCTTGAACTGACAGAAACGCAAACATTTTTCAATTTTTGCCAAAAAATTTAAAATTAACTGAAAAATTTAGGCATTTTCAGCGATTTTTTTAGCTTTTTGGTCCCCCCCCCAAACCCCCCCAAGTACATCTGTGCCTCCCACCAATTTACGCTGCATAACGTACGGTGTACTGCACCAAAAGGTGAAGGTGAAAAATGCGTACTTGGTTGTTTAGTTGTTGTACGGTTTCAGATTAAAAGTGGAAGCGCTCATTTGAAATGGAACGAAGTTTACCATGTTTCAGATTAAAAGTGGAAGCGCTCATTTGAAATGGAACGAACTTTACCATGCATTAAACCCAGAGTACGTAATAGAGGAGTATAACACTTTTCCCTATTCTACTTAATCGGCCCGTGCGATGCTGCGGCCAAAATAGCCCTTTTGCGCCTTGATTTCAGGGGGGGTGGGAACTTTCGCTCGAATCAAGACATGTCTTGTCATTCCTGGAGGGGACACCCCCTCAAATCAGCGAAGCGTCTTGATTTCAGTTCAGCCGGAGCATTGTTCGGGCCGATTAGGTAGAATAGGGAAGAATGTCATACTCTTCTTGATCAAACCTTGACCCCTGTTTTGCCTGCAGTACAATATTTCTGAAAGAAATGTCGTCTACAACTGAATCTCTAAGTAGGTTTAAGTGCGCTGCACCAATGGAGATAGGTGCCGTTGGGGCGTAGAACTTAGCTTAAAAGTAAGGTTTTAGCCGCTGTTAACCGAAATCGATTTGACTGGAGTTTAGCTCAAGGTCAGACTTTAGTTGAACTTATATATATATTGTTCTATATTGCTGCAGTTCACCGTTAAAATATCAAATTGCTTAGTCAGTTTGAAAATTAATTGCATATATACATTACGCAGTCAATTATTTTGCATCAGTGATCCAAAACTCGCAGGTTTCCGCTGACAATTTTATTCTCCAGAATGGATCCAGGCGGAATATCGATTCGGTCGCCATGATTGGCTATGATGATAACTGTGCCCTACTGCCCTGAAAAGAAAAAAAAATGAATGCATTTAAAACTGCACTAATTTAATTAATATAAAGTGTTAAAAGAACTTAACTCTACAGCTGCGATAATTATTCTCCGGGTCAATTCCTAAAATAAATTAAACCTAGAGTACATAGTAGGAAGAGTGTGACACTCTCCCTATTATGCTCCGGGCCTTGCGTCCAATGCGGAGCGTAAAATAGCCGTTTTGTGTAAGGTTTTGAGGGGGGTACCCCCCTCGGTTGAAGACGTAGTGCTCAACTGAGGGGGGGGGGTACCCCCCTCAGTTCAAGAACCCGTACTCAACTGAGGGGGCTACCCCCCTCATTTCAAGACTGAGGGGGCCAGAGCATCGTTTCTCACTGAGAAAGGGCCTTCGCCATTTCCCCCATTCAATTCAGTACAACGTCTTACCCGGGGGGGGGGGGGGGGGTACCCACCCCACAGTTCAGCACATCAGCGAAAGGTCTTGTCAGTGTCTTGAACTGAAGCGGGGGTTACCCACCCCTCAGTTGAGCACTACGTCTCCGACTGAGGGGGCTACCCCCTTTCAAAACCGTACACAAAAGGGCTATTTTGCGTTTTGCATCGGACGCAAGGCCCAAGGCATAATAGGGAGAGTGTCATACTCTTGATCAAACCAAGAGTGCGTAATAAGAAGAGTATGACACTCGACCAATTCCTGACAGGGGTCAGAATTACAACCTGCGCCCATTAACTCTAAAAACAGCTCACGAATTGGACCATAGTACCCCCTCCACAGATTGGATCCCGGTCCAACACTTGGCACGGGTACCCCCCCCCCACAAATCAGACACTAGTTGTCAAAACGTGGGGGGTTCAAAACGTGGCGGGGGTACCCACCCACACTTTGGACCCCGGTTTGAAAATGGTCCCTAGTGCCAAATCTCCAAAATTTCGCTCCAAATGCAGTTTTCGGCCTATAAGAGCCGTGTTGGGGTTACTCAACCTCAACTTTTGGCTTGTTGGGTTGCCGACCCTTGCAAAGCAGGGTACAACCAATTGTATTCGTTTTTCAGTATCCTTTTGTTCACTTTTTAAACATCAAGGGACCCTTGTGAACTTGAAAAACTTTTGGTAATGGATTGGTATGAAAACTTTTTTCTAGGGGTAATTTAGGTCCCAAATTTCGGATCCGGCAACCGTTTCAGTTTGTGAGCTTCTGGGCTCCCATACGGAGACTCACCTACGGGGGGTTAAAATGGGTCAATTTTTCAACATTGCGAATTTTATTTTTTCTGAGGCAACTTTAACGCCTGAACACGAATCAGCTCCATTTGTGTGTGCGACTCTCGTGAAAACCTGTGCGACCGCCTCTGCTCCAAAGAACCAAGGGGTCCAATTCCCGAAATTGGAATTTGGACGTCCCCAGGGGTAATTTGGGCACCTGAACACGAATTCGATGTTCACTTTTGTCTAGGACCCTCTGAAACTAGTCCATCTCCACATGGGTCAAATTTCAAAATTGACATTTGGATGTTAGGGCAGTTTGTGCCCCTTGAACGTTAATGGTCGCAGGTTGTAATTCTGACCCCTGCCAGGAATTGGTCGAGTGTCATACTCTTCTTATTATGCATTCTTGATCGACTGATTGGATGAAATTTGTTGTGTTGCTAAGCTAATAACTCTGTCTTGGTATAATTACAAAATTTAGGCACAAGCGGAGGTATACAAAAATTAACGTAAGTTTTGTATGACTTAATAGTCGATGTCATGAGCTATAGGCGAAAAAATTTTAATCTAATCAGGTTAGTCTATTTTAGAATTGGCCCCGAAGGCTGGCATGTCTGGAAATCAGGGAAAAATAGACTGACAGTTAAATTCTTCCTTTTAACGCGGGACCGGGGTGAAGAGGAGGAGAGATTTTGCTCGTGTTTTTTGTGTTAGTGTTTTGAATTTTTTGGTGGTGAGAATCGTGTTCTAAACAATTCGTGTTCGGTAACAAAAATAACAGTTGGCATGAGAAACTGTGTCAATTACTGATCAAAAGCTCGAAGTTTTCAACCCTAGACAGAATGACTACGATATTATGTTAACAAGTTCAACAAACGTTGAGATGATTTTATGAATGAAATACGTTAAAAGTATATAAGAGAAATAAGAATTGAAGAAAGTGTGTATTATTGAATTTCTCGTTAGCAAAACAAGGGGAGAGAATAGAGAGTCATCTGCCTAGAACAAAGGCTCCAATTACAGTCGGCAACCCGTTGTAGCCACTTGACTAGTGTTAATTTAATCTATTTAGTGTGTGAAAGTATTAATGAAAAATACCCAGGCGAGGAGGGGGATCGTAGCGGGGTCCACGACTGTTCTAGACAAAATGAACCACAGATTCATGCTTAGCGGCTCAAATTTACCCCAGAAACATGAAAATCGCAATTTCGAAAATTTGATCCTTGAGGACCGCCTAGGAGGTCCACGACGGTCCTAGACAAAAATGGACCTCAAATTCGTGATCATCGACTCCAATTACCCCTAAAAACACCAAAATCTCAATTTCAAAAAATGAACTATTTTGACCCCCTGGGGTGGGGACACATGGAGAGTCCAGGGGGATTTTAGGCAAAAAACATAAAATAATAAATAAAATAAAAAACCCTAAATAAAATAAAAAACCCTAAACTACCCCACGGAGCGAGATTCTATGAAAAACTGGAAAAACATGTCGACCCAAAAGAAAACTAAGGGTCCCACTAGGAAACATTTTAGGGGGCAATCTGGGGGTTCCAGGAGAGGGTCACAGTCAAAAACTGACCCCGGATCCGGAAGTGACCAAATTAATGCCCGCTCAGCAGGGTTGGCAGTCTCGGTCTCGGTCTCGGTAGGAAACCCGAGACCTGCCATAAGGTGGTCTCGGTATTTCAGATGACACTTGAAGTTTCAAAATTTTTCTAATATTTTTTCAAAATTCAAGTTCAAAATAGAATTCCAAGCATGAAAAGGTAGAAAACTGTCTGCTACAGAAAGGGAATGTCCGTTCACCGGCAATTCAAGTTTAAATTTTGTATTATACACCGTCTATTTTTATTAAGCTAGAGTTTCAAGCTAAAGTTTGACTTTGAGCTAGAATGTGTTGTCTGACTTAGCGATGTTGCATTTGTATGTGGAACCTTTCACGCATATTATGACGTGAAATAGTAAAAATATTGACCATCATTAACCTAATAGTGCTAAGTTCGTAGTTGATTTGTAATTAAAAATTTGCTGGCTTCTGCAACTTTACTAAGAATGGCAGTTTAAATTAAACTGTTTAATTCAACTTTCTCAAGCCCCAACCTTTTAAAGCATGTCAAAACATTAAAGGTGGAATGCATAAAGGCAGTCTCCGGAGACTCAGTCCAGACTATGTCTAAGCCCTTAGATTAACACTTTCAAGACTAACGTGTCAGAACACCCTTTGGAATTCGTATGTAATACGTGTGGAATTTTTCGTTACGATGTTCTAAAAATACTAATCGGTATGCATAAAGAACGTCAGTCTTAGGTTAGTCTTGGTTTTCCATTCAAAATTAAGACATGCACTTCAGCTAGTCTACGGCCAGTCTAAACCTTATTTCAGCACTTATTATAATTTTTTTGAAAAATTAAAGCCTGAGGAGTGTTGTTAAAGATCATGTGCATGTTCTCCAGGTTTTTTAACCAATTTTGACGAGGTTTTTGTGAAAAAAGATAACCACGAAAAATTGCAATTTGAAACTAATGGTAGCAATAGTTATGGTTTAGGATGTGTTAACCTTCGTCTTATTACTCAATAATGTACAAAAATTTTTTCAAAAAGTTTTGTTGCAAAATTATCATTGCTATACTAATAAATGCATATTTGCAAAGTGTGAAGGTATCGACTTGCACCCAACAGTTTAAAAAAGTTTATATGACTGAAGAAACTCTTATAAACAATATTTCAGTGTAATTTTCAAGACTCAGCTAAGACTACCTTTCAGAATACCGATTAACGTCAGTCTTGGGAGACTAGGTCTAGACCCAGTCTTGAGTTCGTCTTACATCTTTAGCGTGTGCAAAAATCACCTGATATTTCGTAACGATGGTCTTAGGCTAGTTTTGTTAAACGTAGTCCAGACTGCGTTTAGCTAAGACTGCCTTTAGACTGCCTTTATGCATTCCACCATAAGGATCTGCAGAACTTAGTCACAATCAAAAAATTTTGGGCTAGCCTGTGTGGTATTGGGGTGGTTCGGGCATCAAACCTTAGCCCACATAACTGTGTCAGTCAACTCTTAACTCTTATGGCTCGTGATCGGGCTAATATCAGAACTTCACCAGCTCGGACGATTCTACGCTGACACCGCAGTCAGCCTACCAAAGTTCCAATCTACATAATATGCACTACAGCACTACAAACCGCCCTGAGGTACGCTAAGAAGTGTGCGAAACTGGTGAAAAAATGACCAAAAGTTGTCAGAAAATAGCCGAAAAATAATCCTCTTCTTCGGTTGTCTATTACTCTCTTGCATCTGGACGTTACTATGTCAAGTTTCTCGCAAGTCATACAGCCCAATGGTCACTTTTTCACTTTTTCAAACTTATTCGCGAATTTTCGCGAAGTTTCAAAGTATCTCAAATTTTTAAAAATTGAGATGTCAAGATAGGTCTCCAAGGGCTGGTCTCGGTCTCGTAGGTCTCGTTTGGTTGGTCTCGGTTGCGTGGTCTCGGTCTCGGTTGCAAACCCGAGACTTGCCAACCCTGCCGCCTAGATTTCATCCCATTGTGCATAACTTAACTGACTCAAAAACTAGCAATTGCAACTGCAAGTGATATTAAAAAAAACTCGCCACTCAGAACTAAAACATTAATATGAAGTGTTACTTCAACCAGTAGTACTGACAGCATGAATAATGAGTTATCACATGCTATCGAATGCTACGGGTTAAAGCGCCACTAAAGATACTCTGACTAAAATCAACGATTACAGTCATCATCGTGGCTAAATAAGAAATTTAAAATACTAATTTATCTTATCTGTGCCAAGGCTAAACCAGATAGTATAATATATATATATATATATATATATATATATATATATATATATATATATATATATATATATATATATATATATATATATATATATATATATATATATAATATTATATATAGATATATATATATATATATATAATATTATATATATATATATATATATATATATATATATATATATATATATATATATATATATATATATATATATATATATGTGCCAAGGCTAAACCAGATAGTAAGTGAATCTGCGAAATAGGGGACTACTGAGTAGTGAGTACTGTCCTGCCCTGGAGATGGTGAAATTGTATCGCTGATTGGACGAGCCGGTCACGTGCACCCCGATCAGCGGGGTTACGTTCGAGTGCAGCACGCAGCTTCGGATCACTTTGAGAACCCTTTAAGGGGAAACCTGGGGACAGTAGAGGGGTCCAGCCAAAGATCCTGGATCCGGAATCAGGGCCCAAATTACCCTTAGGAAAACATTTGTATCCAATTCCAAGACCAAAAATTTTTTAAGTACACAAGTCCTTGGTGTTTCTTTTAATTTTCGGGGTCACATGACCCAGCCCCCGTGGGGTCAGCGGGCCACATAATCCTCCCACCAATGCCACCAGTAACTTCACAGTAAAACTTGGTACAAACTTTTGCTAACGACAAAAAATAATAAAAACGAACACGAAAATGAATACAATGGGTTGCACACTTGCACCCATACATGGGCGTAAATGGGTTTCACCCCCCCCCCCCCATAATGTTCTGTAGGTAGCTCACGACGCCAAAATTGCCTCACGAAGCGAAATTGGCGACTCAGGAAGTAAATGGCCGCAAAAGTTGCTCGGCTCACTCTCCACCCAGAATTCGCTACTTGCCCATCTGTGCTTGCACCCCTGCTTCGGTCGGCAACCCAAAAATTAATAGGAAATAGGATATAAACCATGCACAAATCACTGCCCTTTGTTAGGTCAGATCAAGACCCCGCCTAGCCCTATTTGCGCCAGGTGTGAAGAAGCTGAAGACTCAAATTAACATCTAATCTGCTCATGCCCAGCTGTCATCAAGTTAAGGACCAAAGGCGCAGTCAGGGTTGAGGTCGCGACTTGCGCTGCCGACATTTCGCATACAACAAAAGACACCCACCTGTTATATGATCAAAACTTGGTGGGGCCACCACTTTGAGCCACTACCTCGGGCAAAACTTTTCGCAAGTGCCGGATATAATTCTGGCACAATCCTCTTGACACTTTGGACTTCCAGAACTTTCTCATTGCATCACGAACCGCACTCAGCGATGTCGGCCGTTCACGTCGCACCTATAAGCATAACTATGGCAATTATTATCCTTATCGTTACAGGTCTAGTTAGTAAGGTAGTTTAGACAAGGTCGGCCAGATTAGATTTATTTAATTTGCGACAATTCCATTTTAAATTTTCAAAAGTTTGCTTTCTTAAAAATTTAGCCAAATACAATAACTTGTTTGAAGATTTGATCACACATAATGTGATCTGTGTAGTCAGAACATTTGAGAAAGTTTATGGGGGACCTAACTTTTGATAGAGTACTAGTACAATAATTTAGAATAATTTGTGAGCAAATCGTCCCAGCTTTCTGATGATGGGTGACACAATCCTGAAAACAGGTGACTACGGTACGTATGTGGTCTTTCGCAGAGGAAAAATAACTCCTATTTACGCCCTTTGAAGTCAAACTCACAGCATAACGCAGTAAATATTACCTTACTATACTATATAAACTTTCTTGCTCAAAAATAGTTACGATAATAACTCAGGAAGGGCTCAAAGCACAAACGTCAGTTTTCCGTTATCAGATAGCCGACAGCGTGGCCAAAATTTTTTCTATTTAAAGTCAGTTCGTAAAGGAAACCGTTTAACCGCTACACCGGTTTCAAAAAAATGAAAAATTTCTACACTGACATTTTCAGGCTCGAACATCGACTACGATGAATGTAAGATGATATTATAGTGTCATTTAAATAGCAAATATTCAAACCGGCATAACTTACTTCAACGTTAACGTAAAAACATAAAATTGAAGCCTTTCAACTCAGAACAGTAGGCGGTTTCGAATGATACCTTACTTGACGTATACCATTCCCGTTTAAACGCTTATTCCATAATAAACTATGACGAAAGCTTAACGTTAAGTCACTAACTAGGTCATGTCACTCATAATTTGAAAGGTCTAAATTTGCTAACAAATGATGCTAAGATTATTCTGTATCTCTACACTATCAAAAGTTATGGCCCCTTACGCCTACACGCCAAAAGTTATGGCCGTTATGGGGCTGACTACACGGATCACACCATGTGTGATCAAATCTCAATGCCTTGCAAAAAGCTTAAAAATTTTGCTAGTTTTAAAATTTTGTTGTTAAGCCATAAGTTGTCAGCAGGAATGATCTAATAAGTCTAAACTAGACGCACTAGGCTTGTAATAAGTATCTTCGTTTAGATCTTTTGATGGAGTACATAATAAGTACACCGCTTTCAGCAACAACGTTGCCGGTAGCAACGAACAAATATTTTACGTTGCGTATTACTTTGAAACCAGGCGACTACAAGACGAAAAGCTAAAGCGCCTTGTAACCACATATTACGGCTCTGCTTGGTGCAGAGCTAGCTTTTGAAATATTGATTATCTATAGTTTAAATAGTGTCGCCGGTTTTTGGATCTTCATGTTACCACGGTCGACACTAAACACTTACAATTTTTTAAGGTTACGACTTCGTCATACTTAGGTTTGGTATATAAATAGCGCACAGTTGCTGAAAGGTTTTCAGAAGTCCAACTTAAAACGCGGTTTTGAAATTTGAAAAAAAATAATATAAATTGACCATCGGCCGTTCTGAATAAAAACTGTGTAAGCAAGTAACCATATAAATAAAGATAGTTATAATACATTGGTCTTCAGGAGATGCCATAGATTCTCGATAGGATTACAATCAGGTGATTCTGGTGGCGTTCGCATCCACTCAATTCCGTGTTCTTCAAAAAAGGACTGGGTGGTACGTGCTGTATGCTGAAATATGAATATTGAATATATTATATTCCCAATGCCGTATTCTCAGAATTATCAATAGGTGAGGATATCCTTACGAACAGGCAAAGGTAATGGTGAAGTTTCAATTAATATTTGAGACATACTTTATGGTTACCAATTTACCATTTCCAGTGAAAGTTTACTTTACAGTATCCAACTCAATTCTACGAATAAGACCATAAGGGCATCAACAATGTATTCAATCATAACATACTCAGGCATCGGCATGCTTTAAACAAAGCGTATGATTTCATTTTCAACACAGCTGAAACCTACCGTCTAAAACTAACTATGGGCCTATTCCTTTACCGGATTAAACGGACTGGAATTCCGAGGTTTAAACGGACTAAACGAGTTAAAATAACTCAGCGGCTTAATGTTAGTCTGACCCCATTCCAAAACTACCACTGGACTAAACGGATTTAACATGCACGCTTAACATTAGCGTGCTTAGGTAAGTCCGTTTACTTGAATGGTATTTTTAAGCTGAATTTTTAAACCGTTTAGTCCGATTAAAATTAACCCTTTAATCCGGTAAAGGAATAGGCCCTAGGAGGTTCTAAAGCGGAAAAATGCAAACTAGCACAACATGGACAAGTTTGCTGTGAATAGGAATAATTTATTTTGTTAAAGTTGGTGGACAAGAGCGATCTACCAATTGCCAGTGCTACTACTATAGGCCTGTTTCCTGACACCAATTTTGACTGATGGCAGACAGGTAGAAACTTACTTTCGGGTCGTTGTCTTGCATCAAACGCCAACCATCTGGAAATTTGGCATTGCCGAAGGGCAGCAATGCTTTGCGAAGTATTTCCTGGTAGAAATATTGATCCATGATCCCTTTGAACACCACCAGTTTTGTTGCCCCTAAATCATATTCACATACATTACTTCAGCTCAGACAGAAATGCAAATAATCAACAATGTGCAATAATTGGTTTTTGAATCGGCACTGTGTGAAACCTGTGTCTTTTTACACATACCTGCGCATTTTTAGAAAAATGAGCGAATTCTATAAAACAATGTTGTCTATAAATAGTGTTTGTGACCGACAGAAATTTTCGGCCGGCCGGAGCCGGCCGGCCACATTCGAGAGATCGACCAAATAGAGCGCTCAATAAAATTAGCGACTGGTCCAGCAAGTGGAAACTCCAGATAAACGTAGACAAGTGCGAAAGCTTTCTGTTCTCTACGTGGAGCAAAGCAGCAAGTCTGCGCACCGCCCTACGGATAAATGGCCTTTCTATCCTAGCCGTTCTTGCCTAGCCCTACATTCCTTGGAGTCACATTCGATCGGCTTCTAAACCTCGGCCCTCATGTAGCAAGCTGAAGGCGAAGGCGTGGCCACGGCTCAGAATGCTAACCTCTCTAGCCGGTACAGACTGGGGACTGGGGAAAAAGAAGATATGCGTCTGCTTTACCTCACGTTTGTCCGGTCGGCCATAGAGTACTGCGCTGGCGCATGGATGTCGGTAGCCTCAGCAACTCATCGTGAAACAGTGGAAAAATCCTACATCAAGCGGCTAGAGTAATTACAGGGCGCCACCGTGCCGCGCCCACGGAAATCCTGCTATTAGAGGCCAACTTAATACCGCTGCACCTTAGAGCCGAAATGCTAACTGCAACAGCCTACGAGAAATCACTGCGACTCCAGAACGATAACCCTAGATATATCCTAGCGAACAACCAAAAAGGCAACACCAGAGCACTGAAGTCACAACCCTCCTGGCGTGCAGTCGCAAAGAACATAAGTGCAACAGCCGGGCTTAACGACCCAACTCGAGAACCTATGCTACCGCTCTGCCACGTACCCCCCGAGCGTAGAACCCCGGTGATCGTTGGCAGGCCCGGCCTGGTGCGCCCCGTGCCCCGAAATGCCCCACCAGAAGCTCGTAAAGCAGCAGCAGTCGAAACTCTGAGCGAAGACGAAGAACCAGATATTGAAATTTCGACAGATGGGGCCGTGGCGAGGGGCACGACCCCGGGGGGCAGTGGAGCCTACTTCACATTCATATGTGACCGCGAGCCCGTCAAACTCACTGCTCTAGCAGAGACTTTCGGCTCAAGCTTCGGAGCAGAACTCCAAGCGGTCACCATGAGTCTAGAATGGGTAATCAGACACGTGGCTATTGCCAGTGGACTAAGAGTTAGCTTCAGCTACACTATCGCGGACTTTTGGGGCTACTTCGACCAGCTATCACACAGCCTAATTACGTTTCAGTGGGTCACAAGTCACAGCAATATTGAAGGCAACGAAACGGCTGATGCTCTGGCTAAACAAGGCATTGACCAAATGCAGGGAAACACTCCGATAGACTATACGACCGCTAAATCTGTTCTGCAGCGCTATGCCACTGACAAATGGTATAATGATATCAGACACCCACGGGCACAAGAAATTATGGCGGCCGTGGCCCAGTTCCACCTGATAAGGAAGCCGGACTCCCCAGAGCAGACAGGGTCCTTCTCAGTGGGCTGAGGACCGGCAAAGCTGGGTTCTGGAGGCCTACAGACACCTAGTAGACCCCGGAAACTTTCCTTGTCCGAACTGCGCCCTATGCCGAATGCAAGAGCCCGAGGACATTGAACACGTGCTAGTCTTGTCTTGTCTTTGCACCCTACACCCGTCGCTCCGGGGAGGCGGCGGGCAGAGGCGGGTCAGCTGTAGCAGCGATCCGCACAATCCTTGTGAGGAACTTCAGCAGGCTCTTCGCAGGTTTTCAAAGTAACTCGTCTAGGTCAGGAGTTAGGGACCCCCATGTAAGGCATCTTTCTCGTGCACTAGCCGGGCAGTCTGTGAGCACGTGCAATATCGAGTCCGCTTCCTGAGACCAATTTTTTTTGGGGAGGGAGAGTTGCCCCAGCCCCCTCCCAGTCCAGGGTTTTTTTTGGTCTGAAAAGTCTAGGCCACTTGGCCTCAGATCCAAGAATTTTTTAAGGCCAAATGACAAAAAGCTTGGGCCAACTCATGTTTGCATTTTTTCAAAAATTATTTACAAAAATGAGCATAGTATGTTGTATATACAGTGGTGTAGCCAGAAACACCTTTTGGTTGGAGGGAATCGACTTTTCGAATTTTAAGTGTTAAAATGCATTAACAGCAATTTTAACAAAAAAGCGGCACATGTATATTAGAAAATTCGTTCAAAAATAATGTATTTTTGTTACTAGAGCGGCATCTAAATTTTTTTGGAGCTCAAACCACCAAAAATTACACAACAGCTGGCGGATTGGCGAGGATCCAGAAGATTTTTTATATATTATATTACGGACCTTAAATTCACAAGAAATGACATTTTTCTACCATAAAACAGCTACAAACTATATATATATACATTGTACCCAGAAAAAAATTTCGGGGGGGAATGACTTTTCAATTGTTTGTAATGGGTTAAAACTAGGGATCGACCGGATATCCGGGTCTGGATCCGGCCGGATCCAGTTAATCCGGATCCGGATCCAGTATCAAATCGGCACTTTATTGACGACAACTAATGGTTCCAAGGGTCCCTTTGGTTTTTTATTGAAATTTTTTCGTTATTCCCAATTTTAAAAATTCTCAACTAATTCTAAGCTTTTTTGATTTTTATTCTAATTTCTCTGAAAATCGTGTTAAATCGTAGATGCCCTTGCAATATATCAAACAGTTCAAATGTTTCACTGCTGTATACATATATATCCTTGTGTCCTCAGCTACTAATATGATAGTAGTTTCAGTGTTTCTCAGTTTTATAGTTTTGTTTTCACTGGGTCCTGTTTCCAGACTGTTACTTGCTGATAATTGGGTAATGGGAAGGAATTACCCCAGTCCAGAAAGTTTTCCTAATGACCGCCCAAAGATTATGGTGTCCCGTTTGGTTTTTTTTCCCCGGCTACAAGCATTTCGGCTGTGTCTCCCTCCAACGAACAACATTTGGCCCTAAAATATAACTTTTCTCCCGTTTTTTCTGGGGGCTGCTGCCCCCACACCCCTGCAACTTTAAGGTTTCATATTTATTATAATTCTCCTTCATCAAATCCTATCAATATTGCTATATCGGTATATACTAACTTGTGCACTTTCTGTTTGTTTAATCCACTGTCTCATTTGTCGTTTCGTCTGCCTTAGTGTAGTAACACGAACACCCTAGAAGATGTCAACGTCAATATGTACTGCTAAGGTCACGTTCCCTTAGAGTGGCGAACTGCCAATGTCAAGTTAGACCAAAAAATTTTTGAAAATTTTTCCATTTTTGAAAAAATGTATGTGTGTCTCAGACTGGATCCGGATCCGGCAGAAATTTTGGATCCGGTCGATCCCTAGTTAAAACGCACTTTTTAGCAATTTTAACACGCCTTTACAAACGCAAGATCAGTAAACCGCATAATTGCAAAGGTCTGGGGGCGGCAGCCCCCACAAAAAACATTGGCGAGTTTTCCAATTTTTAGCCCAAATTTGGTCAACTGGAGGCTTAGAATCAGAATTTGTTCGGACAAAATTAAAACAAAAGATGGGAACGTCACATCAGACAGTCTATTACACAAGTAAATACTCGTGTAGTCATGCAACTGCAGCATAACGTACTTGTGTATACACGCATAGGCTTTGATGAAAGATAATAACAAGGTATAGTAAGCCACAAAATCGCAGGGGTCTGGGGGCGGCAGCCGCCAGGAAAAAAATTGGAGAATTTTTCATTTTTAGGCCAAATTTGGTCAATTGGAGACGTATCAGAAATTTTTTCTGCTTCCACAGCTGAAAAAGTTTAGGCCAGCTGGCCTCAATTGCTGAAAAAATTTAGGCCAATCCGAAAAAATTTAGGCCATGGCCTTAGCTATGGCCTAAAAAACCCAGCCTCCCACCCATCTACAGGTATGTAGAACAAATTAAGCTACCAAACGCTACAGTGAGTTTATCCTTGAAAACTTTAACAAAGCAAAAAGCACATTCTAATAATCTTCCCACTATCGCATCATTTCCAAGAGTTCCAGACATTCAAAAACTTTCAGTGTACCTCTGAGCACCCTGCAAAGGCCTCAAACCGTATAAGACAAGTTTTGAAACCATTCAGATGATTTTAGCCCATTCTAGGGTGAAGCGATGCGCTAGTTCCTCTACTCAAGTTTGTTAGTCTACTATTCCAGTTCAAATAGTACCTCGGCTGCTGATTCCGGCCCACACATGAACACTTCCTCCGTGTTTTGGCTTTGACTTCTTGCTGGCCTCACCCTGTTGCCGCCACCGGTAAGGGTTAAGCTCGTGCAACTGGTACGTGCACTCGTCAGTGAATATGACGTTAGCGAACGTCTCCTTCCTGGCCAAAACCTAAAATATAAAGATGCGCATACATTTAGTGTTGGGTTTTTTTCGAGACGTACCCGAACCCGAACCCGAACCATTCGTACCCGAACCACCCGAACCCGTACCCGAACTTTGGCCAAATGAAGTGGTCGACGTTACACACTTACTATATTTGAATATAGAATGTCAAAAAAGTGTAGAACAGTTGAGTCTACAACCGTTAGCTAATAGTACAAGAAAAACTAACATTTAACGTTGAATACTGCAAAAAATCGACTAGTTTCAACCGTTCAAACGACAAAGTTTCAAGCTTCAACCATTCCCAATTAGCTTTCCCGCTTTGTTTCAATGTTAAGAAAAGCGCGTGTAGTTTTGAGAAAAATAGCTGAAATTTGCCCGAAAATTTTTTCCCTAAATATAATTATAGCTTAGATCGTTAGTTTCAAAAACTCTATAAATTACTTTATGTCACTTGTGAGTTATGCTGTTGCAAATGAGCAAATTCAAACTTCCATATTGGGGCGCATTACCGCTACAGTTTTGAGCTTATTTGCTCTTCGAAGCAATAGCTAAGAGTCTAAGTCTAAGCCAAATCCGAATGCACACAAACATAAACACTGCACCTTACCTCGTTATGCTGTGCAATTATAACTAGGCATGGGCACGATTATCGGTTAACCGGTTAACCGAAAATTTTTCGGTTAACCGGTTAATAAAACTAACCGAACGGTTAACCGAAACCGATCGGTTAACCGGTTAACCGAAAAAAATCGGTTAATCGGTTAACCGGTTAACCGTTCCAGAAGTGGTCAACGTTTAAGTTTGACAGAGATACCACGTTTCATTCATGTCTTATGGTCACCAATTTAGTCGTACTAAATTTATATGTATAAATGGCCATCGCATAACCAATAACCATAAAGTTAACGGTAGTTAAATTTGAATAATTATCGGTTAACCGGTTAACCGATTATCGGTTAACCGTCGGTTAACCGGTTAACCGCCGGTTAACCGGTTAGTGCATTAACCGAAATATCGGTTAACCGGTTAATGATTTTATTAACCGTGCCCATGCCTAATTATAACTGCGCTCAAAGTGCTACGAGTAAAATGTAGGTAGTCCCTGGACTTGACGTCCGGCTGATTTAGCCCTGGTGTTAGGTGCTCAGCTTCGTATAGTAGCCCTTGAGCGTCATGGGTGTCATTTGATACGGGACCATATCCGTGGGGAAAGGCAGCCTCTTAGGCAAATGAGATTTCCTCAGCTGCACATGTGTGCACATGCCCTTCACGGATCGCTGTTACCTTGCCACTAGCATTCTTTCCCTACCCAAATTTTGCAGGTACAGTTTAACACGGGGGGGGGTAGGGGGGGTCCAGCCAGGCATACATGTACAGTGGCGTACCCAGGATTTTATCCAGAATTTTGGGTATAGGCAAAAATAAATGCCCGATTCGTGTTCAGGACACCAAACTACCCCTAGAGACAAATATTTGAGAATAAACTCGAAAAAAATTTTTTGACCCCAAAAGTGCAAAATGGTCCCGACCCCGAGTCCCCTTTTGGAACACTCTGGGGGGCAATCGGTGGGGCAATGGGTATTAATATGATATGTTCGCAAGTTCACAATCCATATTACGCGAGCAAGAAAGTGATAATACCTGTGAATGCACAGCATATGGGTTTATATTCGTATACACAACGATAGACCTCCAGCTATAACCATGATAGCTCCACTGCCCGTAGCGAACCTACCCCCGTAATACACGTGGCGGGGGGTATGGGCGTGCCCTGGTGCTTATAGGCCGAAATTCAAAAAAAGCTCATGTTAGTTTCTATTCCACTATTGTACCACCTCACATGCCAAAGATCATGACTGGCCGTTTTGCGCAACTTCTTAAAAAGTGTACTAAACTTTTTCGTACTTAAGGTAGCGCTCAGCAACAAAACTCATGTTTGGCAGCTCATGCAATAAATAGCAATACCACTTTAATTGTATATCAAAGAGACATCAAAAAAACCTATTTACAATACAGTTCAGCACTTTAATGGGAATGTGTCAAATTTTATGACCATGTCGAACTTCCTATTCACACTAATTTTGTTTTTGACCTAGCTCAGCGAAACTTCAACCGATTTTGATGATCTTGGTATCAATAGAAAGATCTCTCAAAAATCTAGACGTGATTGATCTTCGATTTTTCATTTTTATTTTTGATTTTGCAAAAAATCTATATATCCCCTGTATCCCCCCACCATCTGCCTTTGATCGTTTCTAAAAATACGCAGTCAAAAATAAAAATAAGCAGTTTTTTACGCAGTGCCGATTTAAAAAAACCTGGGGGGGGGGCACGCCCCCAGATTTGAGATTCCGGGACAAGAACTCCCTCAAATTTGACCGATCGGGACAAGCCTTTCTTGGTGCTGAAAAAAGGTGTCCAAAAATTGATCTCTGTACATTACTGCAAAAATGAGGAAAACGCGGAAAAATCGTTAAAAGTATACGGGTACGGTCTGGGTACGCCACTGTACAGTAGGGATAGAAGACTAGGTCTCGGTCCACCCTTTGGTTTATATTATTTACAGGAAATTAAAGCGGCGCTTATATACGTTTGCCTACAGGGACTGTACTATACGTTGGCAAATTTTCAGACCTGCACTACGTACCCAAGTTCCGGAACTGGGGTGGGTTTATTTCCCCCCAAAAATGGGGTGGGTTTTTTCCCCGCCTGCTATACTAAATTTCAAGTCCGTTTATATTTTATTCTTTAGTATGAAAGTTTGGCTGGTCCACTTTTCCATGGCAATTGGTGGCTTGAATAGTTAACTGTAAATTCCAATTACAATGAGTTTAGTAAAAATAAAAAACGACAATCTGTGAAAGGACAACTAAACGCAAGACCATGCGGTGATGGTACGTGTAGTTCGGGAAATGAGAAGGGAAGAACTACAATTTTGTCCCAGGGGATCAAAGGGGGATCACGCTAGAGGCAAAAAATGACCAAAAACCCTTTCTATCTTGGGCGTTTTTTAGCAGAACATTGGTAATTCTAATACAATCAGAGCGATTTCTAAATTTTGCTAAATTTTTAAATTTCTAAATTCAAGCCAAACAGTGTCAAAAATTGCTATTTTTTGGCGAGAACAAGGACAAATTGCGTTGGGATTGGGACAGAGGTGAAAATTTTACAATATTCTAGAAGACATAGTCCCACACACAAGAGTTTCAGCCAGCAAAATAGTGAGACGCAATGTTTGTTCAGACGCTGCGTTTCGTGTGCGACACCCTGCGACATTTTTGGTGAATTGTTTAGTGGTGCATTTTAATGAAAAGGTGAATTATATAAAGACTTACCTGAAAATTTTTCAAGCTATTTCCTATAGTAAATAAATTAGCTAACCGACCAACAAAGCAGTGCCAACCAGTGTCAGGATGTTCGATACTTGATTAAGCTCTTTTTAACAAAATTCAAATTTCTAGACTGACCTCTTTGGCCCACTCCAGTCTCTTGGGCTTGTTCGCCTCTCTCACGAACATCCCATATCGCGTACGGCTGAAACTCCATCCGAGATCTTTGCGACACCTTGAAATAAGGGATCGTTCAAGGTTGCCGAACCCGGACGCTTCCAGCGATTTGCGCAAACCCACTGAAGAGATCTCGTCCGAATCTTTGACGAGCTCGTGAATCTTCACGTATAGATCCGAGCTTCTTTTGGACGGACGTCCGCTTCCTTCCACTCTATCTGCAACAGAGTCAACTCACAGGAACTATATATATATATATATATATATATATATATATATATATATATATATATATATATATATATATATATATATATATATATATATATATATATATATATATATATACACGATTTTGCCGAAAACGCAAGTCGCAGGGTTACGCAGACAGAACCCAGCGTCTGAACCAACACTAATTTCAGTGCGTCTAGCACGCAATTCTGCTGCGTGTTTGTTGTCACAAACTGCTGAAACCAACATATCCGCAGTATCAGAACGTACTGTAATAGCAGCAGCAATAGTTCGAAGTGCAGTTTGGCATTTTATTTAAACGCTGTGGCAGAAACTAGATGAGTGCCTTTTACTCAAAAACGCTGTATTTGTTCAGGCAGTGCGTGCGTCACAATCGAGCAATCCGCGAAAAAAAACAGCGGCGGTCAATGAACCCACACAGGGTTTTTCAAGAGCAGAAAGTGAATCCGGGAATTCCAATATTTTAGTGATGTACCCACGAGGGAACCTATGGTGGTGACCTTTGCGCTTTTAGCGACTCCACCCACCCCCCCCCCCGGAAACTACGTTTATCAGAAAGTTTTCTACATAACTTTCGTAAAACTTCCGTGCCCTTAAACATTTTCTTAAAAATACCCCCCACCGCCCTGGTAGTCGACGTTAGCCACACCGTATTCAAGTCCAGGGCATGCTAAACATTTTTTGGAATTTGAGTGTCGACTTCACAGTGAAACTGATGATTGGGCCCACCATTGACCAAAAATTTGCATAAACCTGGAAAATATGGCATAAACTGTGGAAATAAATTAAAAAGTCCTGTGAAGCATAATAACAGGTAACGACAGTTATGAGAATTTTCGGGTGTGGGTAAAATCCGGCCCTGGCCCCGGCCTTCAATAGGTAAAATCCGGCCCCGGCCCCGGACATGCCACTGCCTTATTATTTTGAATTAAAAGTTAAATAAATTTTGCTCAATAGTTGCCTCGATTGATTTCGCAACACGTTTTTTAAAGCTTCTATTGAAAATTTGGTTTTGTTTTTTCAAGCCAGTACACGTGCCAGTGTGCGTGTGCAAGCTTAATTTTCAAAAATGTTTTGAAAATGCTGAGCCAGTGGCATGTCCGGGGCCGGGGCCGGGTTTTACCAACTGAAAGTCGGGGCCGGGGCCGGAGCCGGGGCCGGGGCCGGAGCCGGATTTTACCCACACCCATTGAGACCCGAATTTTCTAACCAAACGCAAAACTCTAAACTTGACAACGCAAAAAACGGTTTCAACATCGGATTTCGCTTACCATAATTTTGGTCAACAGTTTCTACAGCTGCTGAGTGATGGTTTGCCATGAGTCAAAAAGCAGTCACCGACGCCCTACATTCTACTTAAAAGCAGCTTTACGCCAGTCAATATCCATTTTTATTCACATTTTTTTTATGTACATGGACTAGTGGTTGGCTTGCGGTGGTTTGGCATTGCATTACATTGCGTGCAAGACGAACGTCTAAATACAGCCCTCAACATCCATCGTTTTTCATCAACTTTTTTTATAAATAGTGCAATGTTTCGGTTTTTTTTACCCTTCGGGTCCGTTTTTGGCGCTTTTTTCATCTAAGCATGTTAAAAATTTGAAACAATGTCAAATTCGCAAAAAAATCAGCTTTGTAAAAAATCCAGCTAAAAAGTGCGACAACTATTTTTCGGCAAAAATATGAGCAATTATTGGAAACTGTTATGCTCACATGTGTAAGGCACGGTGCAGGCCTTGTACAAGGCAGAACCTGTCTCTCTGAATACATTGAATGTAAAATTATTGCAATCAATGAAGGATTTATAAAGTTAGTCATTTTTAGTTGGATGCAGTGGCGTAGCCAGGGGGGGGGCCGGGGGGGCAACCCCCCCCCCCTCAGCGGTTTTGGCCCCCCCCCTCAGCGATTTGGGTCCCCCCCCTCGGATAAAAAATTTGGGTCGCGTAGCACCCCCCCCCCCCCGGTAGACAAACTTCGAAAATTTTTCGGGCAAAAAGTGCAATTTGGCCTGTGGTGGGGGGGGGGGTGGCTGTGGCGTGCAAGGCAAGGCTGCACACACACATGCGCGCGCGCGCGTGTGTGTTTGTGTGTGTGTGTAATTGTAAACTTTATACATGTGTGTATGAAGTACCTTGCCAGTTGCCACTAAGCGAGTGTCAGTCAATAAAAAAAGGGCCACCACCCCTTTGTAAATATTAATATGGTGCGAACTACAGAATTTTTATATGTACACAATTAATTGTACACGACTGGCTTGCGTTTGTTCAACACTGATACGGTCGCAAAGAAGGGGTCTTGGGTTTAATCACTTGTTGACTTAAATTTTTGCGGCAGCCCCTGGAACAAAAGAGAATTTTTTGAATTTGAAACTGTACAGCGAGTAAACCTGTATTTACTTTAGATTAATTTTGGCCAATTAGAGAGGTGTCAGAAACTCAGAAATTTTTTTCGGACACGAAAAGTAAAAATAAGATGGGCACGTCAGATTAGACTGTGGATTACATAAGTGAATGCAGCATATTGTACTCGTATCGACATGCGTAGGCTTTGATGAAAGAAAAGGAACAGTAAACCACATAGTTGCAGGGGTCTGGGGGCGGTAGCCCCCAGGATGAAATTGAGAAAATTTTGATTTCTAGGCCAAATTTGGACAATTCGAGACGTATCGGAAACTTTTTCAACCCGGCAATAAAAACCTTGTTCACCATCAGATTCGACCAAAAGGGGGGAAGGGTTGTTCAGACCTCCTCCCCATGGCTACGCCCTTAGGACAGTGGCGGATCCAGGTCTGGGGGCCCCCCTTTGGCAAAGAGGGCTCCCTTAAAAAGTTTTCCGATACGTTCCCAATCATAAAATTAGCCCAAATATCCAAAAAATTTCCCCCAGTACTTTTTACCGTGGTTCTCATTGTTAGTATCTGTCGTAAAGGTTCATGCATGTGTATATATGGCTGCATTGTGCTAAGCCTATTGTAATGCAATTGCTTACTACACATAAGAAAGAAAGAATTCACGAGGGCGAGCTTAAGGGCGGATGGGGGCTGAACCCCCCATTTTGGCCAACTCATAAGAAAAGTTCAACAAGGGTCTCCTCTTTGGTTTTTGCGGGTTCACCGGAAAAAATTTCCGATACGTCTCTAATTGACCAAATTTGGCCCAAAAATCAAAAATTTCCCCATTTTTTGCCTGGGGGCTGGCGCCCGCAGACCCCCGCATTCACTCTGGTTTCTCGACAAGTGTTGCTTAAACTTTCAATTTCAATGCAAAATTTTTTTCCAAATTTCAAAAAGCTCTAGCTTCTGGGGGCTCCCGTCCCCAGACTCCCGCAACCGTGGTATATACAACTCCTATATTTCACTAACTAGCGCAGCTAAAAATTTTGGCTGAACCTCCCACCTTTGCAAATTTCTGGGTACGCCACTGGATGGGGGCGGGGGAATTTTGGTTTTTATGCTCCGGCCGCAAAAATTTTCTGAAACGTCTGGAATTGACCAAATTTGACTTAAAAATCAAAAATTTTACCCATTTTTTTTCCTGGGGGCTGCCGTCCCCAGAGTCCCAGACCCCTGCTACTCTGTAGCTTCACTACTCTTTGTTATTATTTTTCGTCAAAGCCGGTGCATCTCTACACGAGTATATTATGCTACATTTACTTGTGTAACACACCTTCTGACATCACGTTACCATTTCTTTTGTTTTAACTTTTGTCGGAAAAAATTTCTGATACATCTCCAGTTGACCAAAATCGGTTGACCAAAAAAATTGTCAATTTTTTCTGGGGGCTGCCGCCCCCACACCCCTGCAACCGTGTGATTTAGTGATGCATTTAGTGATTTAAAAATGTAAAATCAAAGTTCTAAAAATGTAGCTTCTACTGGGGGCTGTCGCCCCCAGACCCCCGCATATGTAATCGTTTCTCGGCAAGTGTAGTTTAAATATATATATATAAACTACACTTGCCGAGAAACAATCACATATGCCGGGGTCTGGCGGCGACAGCCCCCAGTGAGAAGCTACATTTTTAGAACTTTGATTTTACATTTTTAAATCGCTAAACCGATGCGCTCAAATACGCGCGGTTTGGGCTGTGAGCAGCGGCCCCCAGAAAAAAATTGACAATTTTTAGAGTTTAGGTCAACTGGAGATGTATCAGGATTTTTTTTTCGACAAAAGTTAAAACAAAAGAAAATGATTAACCGTAACGTGATGTCAGAAGGTGTGTTACACAAGTAAATGTAGCATA
>JASANF010020900.1:0-25748 GCA_030248245.1 Trissonchulus sp. WLG1_4 | reverse complement strand
GCCGTTAAATGCTTATGTTTTAAACTTTTGATTATTGAGTTATGTTTTTGTTCCAGTGTTTTCTTGTTCATTATGTTGCTGCCGGTATGGTTGGTTAGATCTCAACCAAGTAAGTGCTTTGTTAGTTTTTGTTATGAAATGAAATATATTGAAACATCTTGCATAACAACAATATGTAACTATGCTAAGGCATTATATTTTCTTACTCATTATTCTCTGTCATTATTTAAAGACAAGTTTCTTTTCTTGTCTTGGACAATTTTTTTTTCTTTCTTTATCAATTTCTTGCATTTTCTTTTTTTTATATTTCTTGGTGAAAAAACGTCGGATTTCTTACAAGACTAATGATTGATGAACCCTAGTAAATGAGTTTTGAAGTATTCTGTGCGTGTACGTCTAAGCTAGTATCCGGGGTCAACAAAGGTTAAAAGATCACATATGTTACAACTAAGCCATTATTTAAAGGCAAGAAAAAGACAAGAAACAGAATTTTTGCGTTTTCTTGAAGAAAAAAAATAAATTTATAAATTTTTCTCGGACAAGAAAACTAAAAAGAAAGAAACTGAAAGAAATTAAAAACAGCCCTAATTTTAGCTGTCAAATTTTTACGCAACGTAATGAATATTTGTCTGGCATGCTAGACGTAGATGAATAATACGTCACTCAACTATGCTATTCTATATGCTTTCTATTTAAAATAAAGTTGAGACATTTTGCGGTGTTTATTATTGTTAGTTAAGGTGGTAGTTACGTTTTCGACAGAAACGCTTTCCAGACAACCAGTCTATTTATTAGGTTAGTGATCTTGATTGTTTGTTTGTCATCTGAAATTGTTTTTAAACTTATTATTCAACGATACTCAATGATATAACATTTGAATTTAATACATTTTAAGAAATCGGCGAACATAATGAGCGTTGTTGTGTTATAATCTTTTGGGTATTATAAGCCTAGTCACCTAAAATTTAGCAACTTTGATAAATTGATTACTAACCTAAGACCTCAAAGCCCGAATAACCAGCAGCAAGGCAGACTACTAAGGTTGGTATGGTAAGGTTGGTTGGTACTAAGGTAAGTTTTTGACAGTTAACAACTGGGCTGTCAAAATTTTCTTTAATTTCTTTTTTTTGTGTAAATGTATTTTTTCAAATTTTTTTCATTTTTTTGTTCAAGAAAAAGCTAGACTTCTTTTTCTTGTTTGAATAATGATTTAGCTTACTTTTTTTGAACCGCTGCAAGATAGTTTCAATAGTTTCTAACTGCAAAAACTAGAATCTTTTACATGATACAAAAAATATGGCCAAAAAAACCGGAATGACCTAATTTTTTTTATAAAACATGAAAAAATTTGAAAAAATTCTGGTAGACTATACAAACCAAAGTTTGCAAAAAATTAAAACCGTCATATTTTGTGTTAACCCTCTCCTTCCCACAGTGACTTTAAAACTACTAATTGCACTATGTCATTCTAGTGAGACCTGTGGGCCTGATGTTTCACAAAATCATATCCTTCGTGAGGATACCTTAGGTATCCGAGTCAAGCGAGCTGGTGGCCGAGTGGTCTGACGTGACAGTTGTGCCACATAGTAGTCACTGGGAAGCATGCCCAGTCTGTGGCAGCGGATCAAATCCCAGCCCAAGCTTGGACTTTACATTTACGGACATTTAGAAAAGTTCTTGAAGGAAAGTCTTTTCCGTTTTCCCCCACCAGCCGTAGGAAAGGGTTGATGTCGTCAACGTTTGGCAGACTTGTAAAATTGACAGCACCAATTTAAAACTATCAAGGCTCTCGAATGGTATAGTTTATTATCAGTAAACTCGTGTTAAAACATCAAAAAAAGCTAACGTTATAAAGTTGATTCAAATAGGGTTCAATTGGGGACTTTCTATGTCGATTGGTCTACGCAAGTCGCAAACCGATTCGCTCTACTTTTGGCCGCGAATGAGCATTGTATCCATCGCGCCTGCTTAGCTTGTTTAGTTTGCAGACTGTCCTAATTTTGTGATGTACTTTTGAAAACAAACACTGATTAACCATCAATTTTTATGATAACTACCGTTAGCAGTATTGCTGAGGTTTTATCATTGTAAAAGCGTTCCAAAATTTTATGCTAATCCGTGCTAAACATCAGCATATAATGCAAAAAATGCTAACCGTGACATTGACGAAAACATCACAAACCTAAAAACTTTAAACAATGTTTAAAAAACGTAATCACTAACCAGCAGAGCCGCTGCTACAATATTTTTTACATTTCTAATATATTTTTGTTTTTGTTTAGCTCCTGCTGCATGTCTTGTTAATCCAAATCTTCCCGGATGTGCAGTTTGTCTTTCTGGAACGGATGTAGTTTACACAAAGACAGGTTTGACAAAAATATCAAGTCTCGACCAGACTTTTGGAAAACGACAGTTGGTGTTGGCCATTGGGTCAAACGGCAATATAGTTTGGACTCCTGTCATGTTTCACCTGCATCCGAAAAATTCGAATAGAGCGCATGCAGTTAGAATAACGACGTATAGCGGAAGAAATGTAACTTTGACGAGTATGCACAGAATATTTGTTGCCGCACAGCCACACACTTTTAAAGCAGCAAAATCTGCCAAAGATGTTAAAGTTGGCGACAATATTTTTGTGGAGCACGGATTGCAAACAGCTGTGGAATCTGTGTCAAAAATTGAGGCAGTTGAAACGGAGGGCATGTACAGCCCGGTGACGTACACTGGGACGCTGGTTGTGAACGACGTGGTGGTTTCTTGCCACTCCCACTTGGACCACTACCGAGCCCAGTCTCTCTTCAACGTCATCTATCGCCTCCCCAAGCCCTTCCAGCGCCATCTTCAGGAACACTTCTACAACATGACTACCAACGATTGGCATACTTGGGTAAACAGTATTGAAGATCTAACAAAACAGTAGCATTAACAAATTGTCTTTTGTTTATTATTAAATATGAATATCTATTTTATATGCCAAAAAACTGCTCTTAGTATACTAAACAACTAATCCAATCCAGTTATTAACAATATTCAACCAGGCAAGAGTCAAAGCTTAGCCAGCCCTGATAGCTAGTGCGGTTCTGCAGTGGGTTTTCAAATAAGTGTGTTCTCGTCCATGGCGCTGCTACACCCAAGCTTTTTTATATTTTTGGCAGCGGAATTTTATGTATAATTTCTTTGTGTTGTATACATTATATGTACTTTGAAGTTCTATGATATGCCATGGTTGTCTTAGGTCATGTGTACAATGAGTATATAATACGTTTCGTCGCTGTTAGTCTTGACTTAACAAAATACAGACAGAACCCTCATGTGTTAAAAGAAAGAGGAGGCCCCAAATTGGAAAGAATGAAAGAAGTGGAGGCTCCGGGAATCGAACCCGGGCCGCCTGCTTCGAAGTCAAGCGTGCTCCGACTACAACACAGCCCCCAAGTCTCATAGGCTCTTATTCTCATTTACAACACATGTACAAAATATAAAGTTGCATACCACTTTGATTACCTAACGTTTGTCCATTTGTAATCAACGTTAGTGTCAATTTTATGACCATGGCATTGTAGGACCGTATTGCTTTGAGTAAAGCTCCTGATTAAGTGATGACTTCACAACCACCTGTGACATGAATTAACTACGTGGGGTCTTTACTTATCGCACACACAACAACAACACAATTTTGTAAATTACCGGTGGGTTGACTTATAGCATCAAGTAGAGTAATGTGGCTAAATGCATCAAAAAATGCGTTCATATTGTCCCGGTTACCCTATGTAAAAATTATGTAAACCGCAAAGACTAGTGAAACCTTTAAACACAAAAAGTGTTCAAGTGTCAGTTTCGAAAATAAAATTCTTCTGGTGTCGAAATCTCTGAGCCAGACATCATGACATCATCCGACGTGTCCGATTATACTACCCGACGCCAAGCTTGCTATCCTTGCTAATATTATTGAATGTCATTTGACTACAAAGAAGAAAAAACTGATAGGCAATGCCAGAGGGATAATACAGGGTTAATTTCAATCGGACTAATCGGTTTAAAAAAATACGTTAAATAAGCTATTCCAACACCTCCGGATTAAACGGACTTAAATTTTAGCCCGCTGCTGTTTAGTCAGAGCCGCTGAGTCGAATAGTAGTTTAGGAACAGGTTCGGACTAAAATTGACCTGTTGATTTATTTTGAGTCGTTTAGTCCGTTTAGTCCGATATTTCATTCCTGAACGTCGGACTAAAATAAGTCCAGTCCGTTTAATCCGCTAAAATAATAGGCCCAGTATACGTCCTGTACCCACTGAGGTAGCGACAGAAAGTTAGCACGATAGAAAGCACATATCAGTGACGATTTGGTTGCAGTATTTTTAATACTATCTTCCGTAAATGGTGCTTTTTCAAGAGTTCTGAACAAATAAAAGAATACTGTAGCTGAAACTTGTTTGACATAGTTTCCATTTCAATGTTTTTAATAATAAAGATTTTTTGCATCTGTCATAATTTTTATCATCATTTATTGAACTTTGAGCGATGGGCCAGAATAATAAAACTGGTTTTCTATAAATTGTTTCCAAATTAAACACACCTAATATGACGCAAAAAAACTTATAAAAACAGATATATCGCAACATTCAGAATATTTTTTAACGGATTACCACTACCTTGTGAAGGCGTTTGGTTTCAGAACAATTGAAAAAAAACTGCACAAGTTTGAGGTCAAGTCGAGTCCGTTTGCAAAAAGTTACCAGAAACTTTTGTTTTAGTTTTCACACCAGCCTGCTGAGCTTGTTTGTCACTCCATAGTTTTTTGTAATGTTTGTGACTGTCCTGGGCCAAAACGTTCGCTAGCCAGTTTCCGCAGCAGGCTTTTTTTAGCTGACGGCCATTTCACGACCATGTTCACAAATAATACACTTTTGCAGTACCGACCAAAATGACCAAAATGAAATGCTACAGACTTCGGAGTCAAAGCGGACACAGTGTCACTTCAACCGGAGTCAAAGTATACATACAACTAAATATATACGTTACTTGCGGAATGACTCTGCTTTCACTCCGGTGTTTGAAGCAAGTAATTTTGTTCGGTATTGTAATCAATGTTAATGTTGTAGGGTTCCTGAATTAATTCACTCAATGATTTGTTCATTTATGAAAATATATATAGAGCTCGCAACGTTTTTAATCTTGCATTTTGCTAACTGAATCTTATTGTTTGAGCTGATAATTTAAAGATTCTCCCCGCAGTAGGTGTTGTAGACAACAGTTTTTCTCGATTTACATACAACATTGAAGTGACTACCCTGGGGCCGGATCTCATTGGGCAGAAATGATAAATAAGTAACCAGAAATAAGAAATAAGGCCTTATTTCAGAAATAAAAGGGCATTCCCACTGTAGATATTTGTTATTTCAGAAATAACAAACATTTTTAAAATATATAAGAAGTTAAATTCATTTTAACTTAAGAAATAAGAAATAAGGAGTTAGCCAATCAGAAGCGTTGGTTGGAGCTTACGAAGCTGATGAGCTTCTTTTCTGATGATTGGACAATTCAAATATCGCTCTGTACGTACGTTCTGCTGCGTGCGTACTGTCGAAATCCCGCCTAATTTCACCCCCAGCCAATCAAATAACAGCTTGAAATGGGCTTATTTCTTAGTTCTGCACTGTGAAAGCATAACGCTTTATTTGTTATTTCTTATTTTTTATTTCTGCCCATTATTTTAATTTATATTTCTTATTTCTTAATTCATATTTTTTATTTCTGCCCACTGGGAACCGCGCCTTGATGTGTTCTTCTTTTTCACTCGTGAATTTACATGTTTTGATGAGTATGCCGTTTGTACTGTCTAGTGTCTAGTAGCCAGTTTCTGTTCATAATTCATAACTAGACAAGTACCTACATTTAATAATTTTTATAATTATTAAACCAGCATAACCGGCATAAAAGTAGTCAAAAAGTTATTTCGCGCAGTTCTGTTCGCTCTGTGATTAACAATTTTATTGCATTTTTTCCTCAAAAGACTGACAAGGAAATGTACCAACGGAATGTGTGCTAGCAGTAAGATTTTAGTTTAACTGCAAAAAACGCTTAAAGTGGAATTAGTAAAACAGTGTGCTCAAACCAAAAACCGAAGTGCTAATACAACGACCAGCTGTTTTATAAGATTTTTTTGGAACTTTTGATGTCAAGTACATATTAATACGCACACTAAGTGAAAACGCCGTTTAACATTTTTGGAATTAGAAAAAAACTAGAAGACATTTAATTAGTTTTTGAAAGGTGTACTCGAAATTTAATTAATTAATACACATGTATCTTCATTCATTGGCAGCGATTTTTAACTATACACCATTGGTAGAAAATTAATTTAAATTATTTATCAAGTAATAATTTTTTACAAAAAAATAATCAATAAATCGTCATGCCACCTCCGTTTTTATGTTGTTATGTTTTGAGTTAGAAAATGTCAGCCCTTTTATCAAAAATTTTATATTTTGGATCACAGAATGTTAGCCGTTTGTATAGAATTGACAACACCATCACGATAGCATCAAGTTATTGCCAAGGGATGTCAAAAAATTCAGAAATTCAAAATCTCAACAAACTGAATTAATTCCCGTAATTATATTAGCTTAGCTTAATTATATTAATCTTAGCAAGTGTTAATTAAAGCCTCAACTATTAAATTTTCACTTTTTCAAGTTTGATGTGTTATGTAATAAAATAATGTTTTAAAAACGTATAAAATTAAATTTTTGTCACTCCCATCGATGGCCACTACTCACGTTAAGCAAGCCACCAGACGTTATAGTAGACTTATTCACTATAACAAGCAGCAGTTTTATGCAAACTTTTTTAGTCATTTTTTTGTTCTCAGCAGTGTTATTACGTTTACTAAGTTGGACCCTGCCACATTAAATTTTAGAGTAGTTAAAACAACCCAATTATTCCAACAAGCGTAATTTATATACTTAGTTTTAGGTCGAAAGTGACGTCTAAATTGAATAAAATTTTATAATATCTTTTATATGATGGTCCATTTTCTCACGATAGTGTAGCGCGACCGTAGTTGGGCAGGACATCAAATCGTACACAAAAGAATTGTTTTAATAGTATAGCCCATTACCAAATCAACTCCTCTTATGAGGCATAACATGATCTATTGTTTATAAATAAGCTATTCTCTTATGAGGCGGCGGAACTACTAAGTTAATGCCAATACTTGAATACAGTTAGTAACTTCCTCTTAAGAGGTGGGTTTCAAAGTATCAGTCAGAAGCATAGTACGAGTATGAAACCGAAGAAATGGCAAAAGAGACTGATTTAAATTGGGTTTGCAACCCCTTTTATACCCAGTGAAAACGGTAGTAAAGTAAAAATAAAATATTTGAAAAAATGTAGGTTACGCCCATACAAAAATGAGCGCACCCAGGAAAGTAATAAAAAGTAGATAGGTAATTAATTTTAAGTGTAATTTTTTAGATGGAATTTTAAAATAATTAAAATAGGTTTTTGTTACATTTGCCCCCCATAATTTAAAGATCGCCCCAATCTTAATATACACGTTACGTACATACGTTACACATGACAATAAATGATAATTAAACTGCACTTAATAACTGCAAAGTTTTTACATTCAGTCAGTACATTGTCTGCTGTATACATAATTACGGTTTGTCCTCATAATGGAATATAAATATGTCCCCCCCCTGTGCCACCCCGTAATAGACGGTAAAATTTTCGTTGGTCATGGCCGCTACCGTATGTAATACTTTCCCCCTGAGTCGTTTAATGACCCCAGTGCGAAATAGGCGTTTCGTAGCGGCCGTCAGATTCGGAAAACAGTTTTTTTCCATCAACATTCGCAGTAAACCCATTAATGAGGCCAAGTTTTCTGGGGCGAGGTTGAATAGTGCAAAGGTTCGGTTTGCCGCGGACGTCACGATATGGGTTCCAGCTGCATCGCGCTCCGTGGAACCAAATTCTCCCGCCAGGTACCGACTCAATTCCCGCAAATTGCTGTTTTCAGTCCCCATGCGGTGCTTGAGTTTGTATAACCATAACGTTAGCACAACTTTTAAGTAGAAGCAAGTTTGCTCCTGGCTATCAATTCTTCCGTAGAAAAGCTTGAGAGCCTCCATCAACGCGTAAACGTTGGCCTGATGCGAAATTCGTCGGCCGAAACTGGTGAGGGGAGAGGCCAGCTGCAAGGTGTTAAGCCGAGTGTCCAACTCAAGGCTCATCTGGCTCAATGTGTCCTCAATTTCAGGGCTGTCGCATAACACCCTGACCGCCTCAAATCCTGGGGGGTTTTCATTCTGAAAATGGTAGTACGTCAGGATTCGGCTCAGATGGCGCACAAATTCCGAATCCCTGTTCTGACAGGAAAATTCCCGCCTCGGGTTATCGCACGGACAGTTGCCTCGAAAGCAATTCAGGCAAACTGCCACGCAAATGCACAAGAAACCAGGGGATGGATCTTCACAGCAGAAGAAACAGTTGAGCCTGGGTGGGCGCTTCTTAAATGCGGAGCAGTATGGTGCTGGGAAAATGTAGTGAGTACCTTCGTTTTGCCCACACGTTGCACAGCGGTAGCAAAGGCAGGTGGGCTTATGGTAGCCACATTCGTCACACTTACGGCCCTTTTTGGAGGCAACCGTTGGTCCGGGAGAGGGAGTTCGAGTGGCTGATTCGCCCACCCGCATATCAGCTAGCTGTTCACCAATTGCTAGCGCCTCCTCCCATAAACTTTCTCCCCCAGTGTCCGCCGTATTGGGCAATCCGGCAGTTCTGCTCGCGTTGCTGACCATGGGCTCGTCGAGTAAGGGAGTCGGACCCCGTGATTCGGCAGTTCTGTTGCTTTCGCTGTCGGCTTTCATCGAGTTTGGAGAGTCTTTGATGTCGTAGTGCGCGTCAGGCGTCCAGCTGCCTGTTACACCATGAGTGGTGCTTGGAGATCCCGGCGGAGTTTTTAAAGAAGTAATCGATGGAGGACTCCTAGGCAGCAGATCGCGACCCCTTCTGATTGTCCGATGCCTAGTAGGGACAAAGGGGGTCGTCAACCCAGGTGACTGGGGAGCCTGACGAGGTAGCAGGGCGCGGGTTGAAATCGCTCCAGGCAAGGGCGGCATCAGGTTAGAATGGGGAAGCGCAAGGAAGGGGGTTGAAAAATGGGCTGGATGAACAGTTTGGATTTGCAAGGATATCTCGGAGGCTTGACCGCAATGACTGCATTGGCTTGAATAGCCCAATTGGCTAATATTACCTTGGACGGCTAGCGTAATAGCAGCCTTGCAGTTCACACAATTATGGGTTAGGGAGAACATTGATAGGAAAAGTAGGAAAACGATGGTTATACAGTATGGAAAACAATTCTGGAGAGAAAAAAATAACAATCAAATCCTTTAAAGGCCAATAGTATAATGCACACAGTTGATTTTGTTTAAAGTACTAAAAACTTGCTAAAAATTCCCTACTTGGTATTAATTCTGCCCTTTGTTTAATTTCGCTGCCTCGGCGTCGTTTTAGTGTCCGGTTTTTTGTACTTCTCGGAATATTTGTGTCTACAGCAGAAGAAATATTAATCTACACAGTACAGTTATAAATTCGAAGGCCAGGAATTTTCACCTGGTTACAATTATGAACATACGGAAAAATTCAGTTGACACTAGTACACGTCGTGCCTTGTACGACCAATTTTTAAAAAGTCAGGTCGCTGTCGAATGCGGTTGCTGCGTCGTAAATAGGTATCTTTTACTAAAATGCCAGGTTCAAGGGGATCATTGTTCGGTTCAGCTTCAGTGTGCGCATCCTCACAGGCTTCAGCTAGGGTAGGCATAGTAGGTAACGAAGTTGGCTTTAGTCGGTCCACATTAGAGCGTAGCTCACGTGACCTGATAGACCTACCGTTCGGTACAAGGGTGGCAGTTGCACCCTCTAATTTAGTAATGCGGTATGGTCCGGCCCAGCGCAGCCCGAGTTTATGTTTTTTGAGATCCCTTACTCGGACAATATCACCTACGTCATAACACATATCATCTTCTGCTCGTTTGTCGTAATTCCGCTTCTGCCTGACTCGAGCAGCTTCTAGATGGTTTTTGGCTTGATCCCAGATAGTTTGTAATTGTTCTGCGAGTCGTTGAGCATAGGTGGGGTCATCTACATAATGCAGGTTTGAAAGGCATAGCGAGGTGTCCAGGGGAAGCCTGGGAATTCGACCATAAACCATCATGAATGGACTTTGTTTACTGCTGTCATGTATCGAATTTCGAAAGGCAAACAATACCAGTGGCAGATACACATCCCAGTCTGTGTTGGCGGTATTCACATAGGTGGACAGCATGTCTAGCAGTGTACGGTTGAACCGCTCCACCATGCCATCACATTGGGGATGGTAAGGGTTGGTGTTAACTTTTCGGGTATCGCAAATTTTGAGCACTTCTGCCACTAGAGATGATAAGAAGTTGGCTCCGCGGTCACTTAAAAGTCTACGGGGAGCGCCGTGTCGACACAAGATTTCACTCATAAAAGCACGGGCGATCCTCACGGCTGTTTGATCTGGAAGAGCAGCACACTCTGGGTATTTTGTAAAATAGTCCATAAATACAATAATATATTTGTTCCCTGCAATGGATTGAGAGAAAGGACCCAGAATGTCTACTCCATAGCAATCAAAGGGTTCGCTTACTTCAATCGGTTGCATTGGCATTCGCGTCGTCTTAGCAGGATTTTTTCTTGCTTGACAGCCTTGGCAATCCCGACACCATCGGTACACGTCTTTGTACATTGTAGGCCAGAAAAAGTTTTGCATCAAATGGGTGTCGGTTCTTTGATGACTGCGGTGAGCGCCCATAGGTTCGTCATGATAGGCTTCCATAATTTGGTGACGCAGTTGTTCCGGGACCACGACCTGTTCTAAAAGCGCATCGCCAGGATGTCTTCGGCGCTGTAAATGTATTAGCACGCCGTCTCTGAGCGCATAACGGGGCGAGCTGAATATAACTTCGGCAGTTAGAGTGGAATCGGTTGGAATGGTTTGGTCTCGAAGATAATTGATCATCGCTAAAAGATTTGGATCGGCTTGTTGAAGTTTGCGTATTTCATGTAAGGTAAACGCTGTATTCGAGTTTTGCGTATCCGTTGCGCAGATGATCAGTTGCTCCTGGAGTTCTGGCTGTAAAGCAGAAGGTAACCTAGACAGTGCGTCAGCGTTCTTGTTTGATATTCCAGGGCGATGTTTTACCTCGTAATCGTATTCCTGCAACATCAAAGCCCATCGCGCCATTCGTTCGGAGGGTGACTTGGTAGTCAAAAGCCAACGTAGAGCACCATGGTCAGTGACTAAAACAAACTTGTGCCCATACAGATAATGGCGGAACGTTTTCACGGCCCAGACTGCAGCCAGACATTCTAGTTCCGTAATGGTATAGTTCTTTTCATTCTTCAACAAAGACCGGGAAGCGTATACTATCGAATGTTCTTCTTGGTCTGTCATTTGAGAAAGAACAGCACCCAGGCCTGTACCACTGGCGTCGCACTGGACTATAAAAGGTAAACGAAAGTCGGGGTACATTAGAACTGGCGCATTGATTAGTTTCAACTTTAGAGTGTCGAAGGCGGTTTGGCATGCCTCACTCCATAAGAACCTTTCTTCTTTTCTTGTGAGACGATTCAGAGGCTCGGCGATTGTTGCGAATGCTTTTACAAATCTGCGATAATAAGAGCAAAGTCCTAAAAAACTTTTTAATTCTGTGAAATCGCGTGGAACTGGGAAATTTTTTACTTTCTCTACCTTTTCTGGGTCAGTGGCGATACCGTCCGCAGACACAGTGTATCCGAGATACTAACTTTTTTCTTCATTAAGTGGCACTTTGTAATTTTAAGCTTAAGTCCAGCTTCACGCAAACGGTTAAATACAATCAACAGGTCTCGAAGGTGATCATCGAAAGTACTGGAAAATATGATGATGTCGTCAAGATACGCAAGGCATATATGCCATTCTAGTCCAGACAGAACGACATCCATCAATCGCTGAAAAGTAGCAGGTGCATTACATAGTCCAAATGGCATGACCGGAAATTCATAGAGGCCTTCAATGCATGTGAAAGCTGTTTTTTCCACATCTTGTGGTGCCATACCTATCTGCCAGTACCCGCTTGCGAGGTCAATGGTGCTGAACTTTTTCCCTTTACCGAGGGATCTAAAATATCGTCAATCCGCTTAAGAGGGAACACATACATTTTTGTGACAGCATTCAGCCTACGGTAGTCAACGCAAAATCGAGTGGATCCGTCTTTTTTCTTAACTAAAACAATAGGGCTCGACCAGGGACTTCTGCTTCGGCGAATTACGCCAGAGTCCAGCATTTTATCAATTTCAGACTTCACTTCTGTTCTTTGGGCAACTGGAATTCTGTAAGGCTGTTGTTTAATAGGAGCGTGATCGCCGGTATCTATTTTATGTTCAACTAGGTTGGTTTTTCCCAGAGGTTCATTTGGTCCTACGAAAACATCTTGGTTCAATAAGATGAAATTCTTCAACTCTTCAACATCCGACTTTAGTAATTCCTCAGTCGGAGGATTCAAATTTTGTAATAGCCATTTTTGCTTGGCAGTGATTGGTTCCACGATCTCAAGCGGTCTCGTGCGTGTCACGCTTGTCTTTGCCACAACTACGTTATTCAAATTACTAGAAGGGTATTCATATGGTTCAGCCTGTCCTACGCGAGTATTACCTTAAAGGATCACAGGAACGTTACCAGGGTTCATGATCCGCACACTTACTTCTGTAGAGTTGGGACTGACGGGGATGATGCTTCTTGCAGCTAATATGCCGAATCGTTGTAAGTTCGTTTTATCTGGCTCGAATAGTTCTGAACCTTCAGTTCTAAGCTTCGCGAGTTTGCATGCTATAAGCATTTCACTTCTAGCAGGGATCTTCACATTATGTGCAGCTACGATATCGATAGGTTCGGTTTTAGCAGCTGGATCGAGGTCAATCAGGGGATAAAGAATCTGACTGCCGAGTTGCAAAGTTTGACTGTTGAAGTTAAACTGTATAATTTTGAAATTTTCCATGGCGTTAACTCCCAGGATCAATTCGTGCTGACTGTTTTCGGAGATGTGAGTTTCGATAGTGTATTTCATTTTACCAATTTCGTATTCAAGTTCCAATTTTCCTAGTAAATGTAACTTTTGTCCGGTTATAGACGCTGCCGTTACTGCTGTTGGTTTCAACGGTGACAACGCTTTTTCGCCCAGGGTGTCGTAGACATTTTTCCTGTTGTGCCACAGCACAACAGGTCTTTAATTTTGATTTTGGCGTTATAACACTAAACTGTGCAAGAAATTCGTCTGTATGCATGTTTTACTTCAGCTCAAATAAGTATGTGCGTGTGTCACCTAGAATTACAGTGTTAGATTACACTGAAAGGCTGGTAGCTCAGCAGAACGAAGCTATGTATCTGCAGTGCAACGCTATATTGATAGAATTTGCAGCTTCAAAAAAGTTAGGAAGGGGCTGAATTGAGTCATCTGTCCACAGATTATTAATCCAAAGCGCTGCCGTCTGAACCAACCGGTTCCTACAACTTAATCTCAATAACTGAATGAATGATTTTAGTGGACCAGTGCATCAGACTCAAGTTTTCAGTACCTACTAATAACTCACCAAACATTGCTAATCTAAACTTATTTCAACGTAAATTCTGAAAATATATATTGATTAACGAAATGATTCTAGATGAACCAAAACCATAATAAGGCTGTGATGTTATCTTACGCTTCTAAGCACAGAGCACCAATTGTCATGTCCACTTTAACGATTATTAGCAAGCCGAAATAGCACAGTTGGGAGTGCGTTAGACTGAAGATCTAAAGGTTCCTGGTTCGATCCCGGATTTCGGTATCTTTTTTAAATTTGTTCTAAATTTGCAATTTTTATTGTTTGTCTTTTGCCTTATTATTAATTTTCCCAAAAACTCGGATTGATTATGCATCTTAAGGATTTCACTTTTCGTTGGTAATTCAAGGCATTGATGTTGGCCTTAGCCTATCAACGCGATGCTTTTTGCAAATTTGATCGCTGCGTTTTATTGATATCGTTTTGGTTTTTCCTTTGAACGATACATGCAGACTAGAAATTGATTTAATAAGCTCTTTAATCAAAAGACGCAGCTCATGACTTTTGAATTAGAATGGTGTTATGATACATCATTATTTATGTTTGAGAGACTTTTAGCTTGTTTTTACACAAATTGTTGTAGGATAAAATACCTTTTTGCATACTTTTGCTGAAAAAAATTACGTCAATTTTTTCCAAACACAGTTTGAAGTAAAATAATTGCTGCACAACAGGTTTTAGCTGACCCACTGGTCAGCTTACTTGAAAGTGTTGCTTAATACTTACTGAAGGTTTTGCCGCAGATTGGGCTTGTTGGCCAGAATGGTGATCTCACTACCAGAATCCAATAGACCAATCAAGACTTTTTTCTGTACTGTTACCTGCTGGCGTGTCAGAGCCGTAGGAGGGACATTAAATGAGTCAACTATGCCCACAGATGGCTTCGAACTGTCACTATTTTTCTGGGTTCGTTGAGGCTGGGCTGGCTGAGTGCGGCCCTGATTGGGTGCAATCGGAAAAGATGCTCGAAATTCAGTATTTGATATTGATGTTGTTGGAGTTGTGGTCCGAAAGTAAGGCGAAAACGTGGTTAATGGGACTGGCGGTCTATAGTTTGGTATATCATGAAGCTGAGGCACGAACGCTGCCGTCGGACTGACTATGGAGTCTGAGGTAACGATGGGTTCCGAATTGCTAACCAGACTAAGGTCGACAAATTCGTCATCAGCGTTTACTGCCGTATAATTGGGGTTTTCCGAACTTGTTCTAGATGTACCGCCACTTAAACGTGATCGTTCTATAATTTGTCTTAATTGCTGAGTTCTAGCAGTCAACCATTGCACCATTGCTGGAGCACAAGCAGCAGCGCTCACAGTTAAATTCTGTCTCCAACCAATCGGTAGACAATGCAGCAATATAAAGGCGGCAGTGACGTACAAACAGCAAAGAAACACCCAGATTTGGAACCAATTTAGAGTTAAGCCATGTAAAAATCCGAAGTAACCAGTACGCATGATTGTATTTACCGTAATTTCATGGTTTACTGTAGTTCCAGTCAAAAATTCGTATTTCAGGAACATTAAAAATTTTCTGGTAAGTCCCGTCTGGCTTATATATCATCGTCTTGTTTCCCAGACTGAAGGCTATCTCAGTATTTTTGTCGCAGCTGACAGGCATCCCATGTGGCTCTATAATATTTGTCACTGTATTCATATACCCAATGTGATATTTGCCGTGATGAGTGAACTTGATCGGTATCTCCTTAGTACAACTATCGTTCTTCATCGATATGATCTGATACTATTCTGGCAGTAATGATTGGCAGGGCCATACCTCAATGCTGACTCCTACAGCACGTGCAATTACATCGTTTTGATGCAGGAGGGCTCGTACTGCTAGGGTTGGATTCGCCAGCAGATCAGCTTGAGGATTTCTAGGGTATTGATTGAAATTTTGCAGACAGCATTTAGAGCGTGTTCAAAGGCAAACTTGAGTGGTGTTGTTTTTTCAACGATACAGCTTGTAAGGATGCGGCAAGAACATCCGACGTTATTATACCATTAGTGGCAGCCCATGCTCGTACGGTTTCATCTGTGCCCTTTTTAAGAATGTTTCTCATTACCGCTTCATTATCCACAGCTGCTTCTGCGTCCGTATCTGGGGGAATATCGATGTCGCCACGTGTCTGTCGTTTATGCCGTCTACGATACTTAGCTAGCCAGTATAAGCTCTGTTGCAGCACTCTGAGAGGTATGCCTTGATCACTTAGTTGAATTGTATTTCCTTCACAGTCTTTAGTCGTAGCTTTGATATTAAACGTGAGGGCTAAATTTCTTCAGATAACCAATTATTGTCCCACTGGTGACCAGAAAGTGGTTTCCACGGTACGTATTTGCATGCTTCTGTTTCGACTGGTTTCCAAAGCAGATACGACCCGTCTTTCAGCTGACAGCTACCTTGTTTATACTTACAGTGTGACACATCTCCCGCTGTACTTTCCATTAATTCAGAGTCGTGACGCTTGTAAACGTAGGCTTTATGCAGGAAACAATTTTTTGTTTCAAATGTCTTCCAATAACAGCAGTGGATTCCGCCACCGGGGTACCACCAATGAAGATAATTTGTCGTTTCCCACAACCCATCAGTTTCGATTAAAGTTCCTTCGTTGCATTTATGCCATTCAGCCATCGAATAACATTCATCTGCGTCCACTCGAATATCTAGTTTTTATTCTTCTTTGAGATGTTCATCATCGAAAAAATACGTAAAAGTGCGAACTTGCTGCTGGACTTTCTTACATCACCAGGCTTGACTTCGATATAGTATGTGATTGTACTTGTACAACAGCAAGTCTGTTTGTAGCGGTTCTGATGTCGGATCAGCAAACTTTCAATTGACAACTTGACAATTCAAACTTGACAATTCAACGGACCGGGCAGTTTCCATAGCGATCTGCCTTCAACCGTTTGACACAGCAGTGGATGCTCTGGTACCAGCAGTTGTGCACTCGTTGTACCAATGGGAAGAAGTACCAGCAGTGCTACAAAAACAAACAGTTTCATAGCTGTCATCAACCACGTACTGGCTTGAACTGGCAGGTTGGATTCATTGTCTTGCGGAATGGTCATGAAGACAGAAGGTTTTTTACTTGTTACGGCCGCGACACTTGCAGGGTTTTGCAGGCGCTCCGATAAACGCTGGTTTTGTTCCATGAGCACGGCAGCATTTTTTCGTTCCCGTTCGAGTTGCTCCATTAGAACTGTGGCTGGTGCCATTGCTGTGGTCACAGTTCCGAAGTTTAGATTATTTTGAGTTTCTTGTAGCTCTGTTCTGATGGCGTTCATTTGCCTAGGACGTTGGTTTATGATATCGTTTCTCGGACCTGATCTGTTTCGAAATGTTCCAGGTTGGAAGGAACTCGGTCTGGACGGAAATGTGGTACCGGTAGGTCCTCTCTGCGTGTTAGTGGTAGATGGTACAAATCGCTGACCTTGCCGACAGGCTGCAGCGAAATGTCCTGGTCTTCCACATCGATTAGATATTGGTCGACGGTCTACTGTGTATCTTGGACGCTCGGTGCGATGCAAAGGCATATCAGACCGCTTTCTTTGCAAGTCTTTCATCTGATCGGCCAATTTTTGCACGACATCTCTCAGGTCGTCAACTGACCGCTGGAGCGGATTGTCTTTCACAGTCGGCTCAGGGGCTCTTTCGACTGGGTGACGCATCACCGAGCTATTTGCTATAACGGTGGCACGTGCTTGATTCAGCGGTGCGGCTAGGGGTCCCGCTTGCATAGCTTCGAGCGCTTCAAGTGGTTGTGCTTTCTGTACTGCATCGCGAAAATTCGTGGGGTTCAAGGTCACTAATGCCCGCTGATAGTATGGGTTAATATTATTGATAAAACTTCGGAACAGCAGGCATTCTCGGGCATTACTGTCGAAGTCTGGGTAACCGTCATCAGCTAATTGCTGTAGAGACCATGCAAAATCGGCGATCTGTTCATTCGGGCGTTGCTGACGACCAGCTAAATTTAAACTGGCCAGCATTTCTGTTTCTCGCCGTTCCAGAGCGGCTATTAAACTCGCCTTCAATTGTTCATAATCGTTTTTGATAGCTTCTGACAGTTCAAAGTACTTCTTTCGGGCCAGATCGCCCAAATAAACGGGTACTAATTTAGCTTTTTGCATCCGATCTTACCCCTTAGGATCGGCCATGAATTCAAATGACACAAACCAGTCTCTGATTTTTTCGCTAGGTTTACCAGTGAATCGGGGGACGGCATCCCTAGGTAAGTCAACACGTTCCACCATAACGTCAATCAGCGACAAATTAGAAATAGTGTTTTTGAGTTCTGCTAGCTCCTGTTCAAATGGGCGAGTGGGTGCGGCTTCTTGTATACGCAATAGGTCGGCTTTTACACTACCAAGTTCCGTGTGTAGTTGTAATTTTAACTGTGAGTAGTCTTCAGAAAGATCACGATAATTCGTAAGTAAAGTGTCATTATTTGCTCGAGATTGATGTATAGCGTACGCCTGGCTCTGTAGAGTTCGGGCGAGTTCTGTTAAATCTCGTAACGATTCGCTCGTATTAGCACCAGTCTCGGAGGTCTGAGCGCAAGTTCGACGAGAATCGGACATGTAAAGGTTCGACGATTGTCAGCGTTTCGGTGGGGTAAAAAGTGTTATAAGAAAACCATCCCACCGCTGCCACCAAATGTAGCGCGACCGTAGTTGGGCAGGACATCAAATCGTACACAAAAGAATTGTTTTAATAGTATAGCCCATTACCAAATCAACTCCTCTTATGAGGCATAACATGATCTATTGTTTATAAATAAGCTATTCTCTTATGAGGCGGCGGAACTACTAAGTTAATGCCAATACTTGAATACAGTTAGTAACTTCCTCTTAAGAGGTGGGTTTCAAAGTATCAGTCAGAAGCATAGTACGAGTATGAAACCGAAGAAATGGCAAAAGAGACTGATTTAAATTGGGTTTGCAACCCCTTTTATACCCAGTGAAAACGGTAGTAAAGTAAAAATAAAATATTTGAAAAAATGTAGGTTACGCCCATTTTTTGTTTTGGATTAAACATTTTATGAAAAATATTTCGTTTTGGATTAGCTAAGGACAACATTGCAACGATATATTCAAATTATGGCCAAGAGGGCGACAAACGTAAACTTTTAAATCCTAACACATAAAAATTATTAAAAATATCAGTAATACGGTTAGTTACTTCGAAGAGCTTTAAAGATTACATTTTAACTTATCTTGCACTTGACCGTTATTTACTAATCTAGTGACTTAACTATTGTAAAAGTATAATTTTTCACCCCCGTTGATGGTACATTTACACGTAATTCATGGTAACTGCCTTTTGCCAAGCTTTTATCAGAAAGCAGTATAAAGACCTGCCGCTGCTGAGGAAGTGCGGGAAAAAGTAATAAATCAATGGTGAGGTTCTTACTACTTATGACGGAACCAATAAACCCCGGATTTGAGCTGGCAGAGTGTCGAATAACATATGAGGACACGTTTTTGATTGAGGGGTCTTCTCTAGAGTCAAGGCATGTCTTGATTTAAAAGCGTTCCTCTGAAATCATGGCGTTAAAGTGCGATTTTTCCAAAGCATCGCCCCGGTCAATCAACCAGAATATATAAGACAGTGTTATATTTTTTCCAATTGTGTACTCTTGGTAGGTTTAAATGTTTTGAATCATATTTCAATACATGGTATCAAACTGTAGTTTGCAAAAAAAACATTGAAACATTTAAAACGTTTAAAACAATGTTATCCGCCAGATCATTCAAGTCGATCATTCAGAACGTCACCTTAAACAATCAAATTGCCAATCATTGCAGTTTTTACTTTATTGATTAATATTAAACTTTTATGCACTGAAACTTTTATACATTACGTTATTATATACATACTTTTATACATTAATGTTATTAACACCAAATGAAACTTGGTTTTTGAACCATTTGTTCCTACGTCAATCCACAAAATGTTACTGAAATTATCGCCAAAGTTTGATTACTCGTCTCAAAAGCGCTTTAAGCAAAGGTTTTAAAGTAGGCTAGGATCAACTACTTTTTTGTGACTTGCATTGTCTTTTTGTCATGTTTTAGTTATTGTCTCAGCATTATCGTGGCTATTGTGTTATTATCCAGATCACTAATTCGTTCGCAATTTATTCCAGGCAAGCAATTTCGTGATTTTTAGTTGCTGTTTCGGAAAGCAGTTTGTGCTTACATCGTGATTTCAAACTTTAAAACGTTTTAATTTTTTCGGTTAAAACAATATACATACAAATATGAAAAGTGAAAGTGAAAAATGAAATTTGGAGAAACTGGCACTTACGGAAACCTTCAGGAGCGCGTTTTGGTTGTCACTGCTATTTGCCCCAGGAATTTTACTTTGTTTTAGTTTTTTTGTTTGGGTAGTACCGAGTGTACCGCAATTCCTACGCTGCCCGGATGTAGTGCAGTCTGTCTTTCTGGTGCTGATTTGGTTCACACGAAATCTGGAATGACAAAAGTAGCAAATCTCGACCAAACACTTGGCAAAAAACAGTTAGTGTTGGCGATTGGGTCAAAAGGAAACATTGTGTGGACGCCTGTCATGTTTCACTTGCATCCGAAAAACTCTAATAGAACTCATGCAGTTAGAATAACGACGTTAAGTGGTAGCAAGAGTACATAATAGGAAGAGTATGACACTCTCCCTATTATGCCTACGGGCGTGCGTCCAATGCGCAGCGCGAAATAGCCCGTTTATTGTCGGTTTTGAGGGGGGGGGGTACCCCCCCTCAACTGAAGACCCCGTACTCAACTGAGGGGGGGGGGGTACCCCCTACTCAGTTTGATACCCGGTGCTCAACTGAGGGGGGGTACCCCCCCCCTCAACTCAGTACCCCGTCTTCAGTTGAGGGGGGGTAACCCCCCCCTCCTTTCAAGACACTAAGCAAGACCTTGCGCTACCCCCCCCCCCCCTCAGTTCAGTACCCCGTCTTCAGTTGAGGGGGGGGGTACCCCCCTCAGTTCAGCACATCAACAAAAGTCATTGTTAGTGTCTTGAAATGAGGGGGGGGGGTACTCCCCCTCAACTGAAGACGGGGTACAGAGTGGGGGGGGTACCCCCCCCCCTCAGTTGAGCACCGGGTATCGAACTGAGTAGGGGGTACCCCCCCCCTCAGTTGAGTACGGGGTCTTCAGTTGAGGGGGGGTACCCCCCCCCTCAAAACCGTACATAAACGGGCTATTTCGCGCTGCGCATTGGACGCACGCCCGTAGGCATAATAGGAAGAGTGTCATACTCTTCCTATTATGTACTCTTGGTGGTAGAAATGTTACTTTGACATGTATGCATAGAATGTTTCTTGCGGCATATTCTCACACTTTTGACACAGCAATCTTTGCCAAAGACATTGAAGTTGGCGACAGTATTTTTGTGAAGCATGGACTGCAAACAGCTGTGGAATTTGTGTCTAAAATTGAGGAAATTGAAACGGAGGGCATGTACAGCCCGGTGACGTACACTGCGACGCTGGTTGTGAACGACGTGGTGGTTTCTTGCCACTCCCACTTGGACCACTACCGAGCCCAGGCTCTCTTCAACATCATCTATCGCCTCCCCAAACCCTTCCAGCGCCATCTTCAGGAACACTTCTACAACATGACCACCAGCGACTGGCTCAATTGGATGGACACCATAGAAGTTCTAAGAAAACAGCTTCAAGTTCAATAACAAATTATCCTTTGTATTTATTCTAAATATGAAAATTTAATTCCCACGCCAAAAATTGCTTCTTAGGAACTGTGTCAAAAATAAAAGCGTGTACACGCTTAATTTTAACACGCTTGAAACCGTGTTTTTTGAAAGCGTGTACACGGTTTTAGAAGCGTGTACACGCTTTCAATTTGATGGATGAATTTTCGTTTGTACGTACATAGCTGCCTACGTACCTACCTAGTCACAGCTTTTGCAAAGTTTAACTACTAGCTGGCTGTGCTGGTGCTTTCTGGCTGTAATGTTTGGTTTATGTGGTGCCTATATTTTTATTTCTGGTTGCAATACATATGCTAAGCTGCATATGCTTAGCCATATACTTAAGCTATATACTAAATGTGCTTAATCGCATTTGGCAGTTTCACAACGTTTTGACAAGTTTGTGTTTTTTTGTTGCCGATGTATTATGTTGGCCAATAGGTTTTTATAGACTATACAAATGCTGATGTTTTTAAAAAATTTGTTAAATATTTCAGTTTTTAAATGTTATATATATATAAATAAATATATATATATATATATATATATATATATATATATATATATATATATATATATATATATATATATATATATATATATATATATATATATATATATATGTTATTATATATATATTTATTTTATATATATGTATTATTATTATTATTATATATATAGCTATTTATGTTTGCCGCTCTCAGTCTCAGCTACGTAAATAAATATACTAAACTTTAAAGAAGCATAGCGCCATAAATTTGACAGCTGAGAATGACTGTGCTGCCAAATTACACGGCAAGCGAAAACGAAACCGAAGCAAAACGAAAATAAAAGATTGAACGAAAGCAAAAACAAAAGCGAAAACGAAAATGAGAATTTTATCAACTGAAATTAAAGCGTAGGTGTAGCACCTGAGGGTACTATTTGCTATTAGGCTAGATTAACGACTCAGTAGGCACCCCCCCCCGGTTTTTGGGTTAGTAGGGCTTTTCATTCATCGCTCCTATTGGTCAAAATTGCAGGCGATCACCCAACATGCTTTTCCATTCTTCGCTCCTATGGCCTACGTCTAAGCCTAAGCTTAACCCAAGCCTCAGCACAGGAATAGGCCTAGGGAAGGAAGATGTATAAATATTTTAAATTAGCCAGTAGCACAAAATAGCGCCTTAATAGCGCAAATAGCACTCTCAAGTGCTATAAGCTCTATCCAAGATTCGCACCACTATATGAAAAAAAATGGGCCATGAGTGGTTCAAATACCCCTCCCTGGCCAATTTCTGTAGAATTTTTAACCATATTAAAATTAGCGCACATAGCACCTTCGATGGCGCTTATAGCGCAAATAGCGCAAATAGCACTCCCAAAAAGCGCTATATCGCAATTATGTGTAATTTGTGTAATGTGTAATTTCTTGTTCGCTTACACGCGTTTGTTACTGTGCCTTGACTAAGGATGTTGTCAGTTACCGAAATCGTATTCAGTTCAGTTAATTAGTTAACTGATTAAAGTACAATTTGAGCTGTTCAATTATCAGTTAATTTTGCAAAAATCTAATCAGTTCAGTTTCAGTTAACTGTAACTGATAACTTTAACTGAAAATATTTTCAGCTATTCCTTAACCTGAAATTGCTGATTTTTTCCGCTATCCTGATTTTTGCAATTATAACAAAATTCACACGTAGTTTCTGCAATTCTATTAATAATAATTATTACCTATTTATTTACTAATCAATAATTCATTACTATTACTTAATGGTGGTAGTTCCGTAATTGCAGTGACCCATTTTTCAGACAAATCTACACACTATGGGTAAAGAACATATAATTTCTTCAACTACGCCACAGAACACCCAGTGCATTTTTAATTCGTGTAAAATTGCAATGCTATGACTAGCTACAGTACAGATCGAAATTAACCTCCAATGACGCCGGCATCAGCAGCAGTGACGCCAAGCTGGCGTCAGTGATGCCAAAGTGGCATCACTGACGCCAAATTGGCATCACTGATGCCAAGGCCAATCTCAATCTAGTTAACCAACAGCTGACAAAAAGCTGACTCTTTACTTTAGCAGGATAGTCGGTTTACTGAATTCAAAGTCAACGAAGGGGGTTGGGCGCGATTTTAGTAGTAGTAATAGTAGTTTTAACTGTTAAGAGTAAAAAGTAAAGTATCAAACAAATACCATAGCAGTAGCGCTCGTTGTCCATGTAGTCATTAAGTAGTTTATGAAACCATTTTTTTAAATCTGATTAGATTTCAAACGGTTGAAAATTATTTTAATTTTTTAAATAGTTATCATTAACAATATTGATGCCAAATATTCCACAATTATAACCAAATACCTACATTAGCTATGTTCATAACTAAATCGTCATCACTGACTGTTTTTTCCTTCACTGGGATAAAGTAATTGGTAGACTCTACTAAATACTAAAATGGTCATACCGTTAAAATAAAGTTTAATGCAATTAACTTACCGTTATTTACATATCTGATGCAGCTTATTTCTTTATGTTGACTCTACTTTCTTACTTACTAAAAGCCAAGGCTGGGTAGCTAGCTAGCTACGTCAAACTTGACTTCTAATTTGCTGAGAGTCACAATAAAGAACATATAATTTCTTCAACTACGCCACAGAACACCCAGTGCATTTTTAATTGGTGTAAAATTGCAATGCTATGACTAGCTAACCACATTAGCTTACAGAACTGTAAGCCAATGGAGTAGCTAGTCTTAACTTTGTATTTTATCGACGATCAAAAAAGGATAGTAGTTAGTTTTGAGTCGTGTTTCAAAATATTGTAGCCATTTTACTCCTACTTTACTGATTGCACTGAAAAAGTGCTTTGAAAATACTCTCACGTAGACACACTGCAATTCTGGAACTACCATTTTAATTGATAATTTCATTCTAACTATTAAAACCAAAAACAATTTGTCACCATGGGATCAAAAACTATTTTAATTTTAAATACAAGTAAGTGGCAACTACAAATGACGTAAACTCCTAGTTCTTGAAAGTATGATCGCAAAACAATAAACCAAACAGCATAAAGAATAAACTAATAAAATAGCTAAGAGACTACTAAAAGACGACAATTACTACTGCCTAACCATAACATTATTAGGTAATGAAGGCCAAGTAGACATCCATTTTTGAAAACGGGCCGGTTCGGGCCTAAAATTACGCTCAATAGACCGGGCCGGTTGGATCAAGTTAGAATGTGAAGTTCTTAAGGTCTAGATTCCAAGTCCGAGCCGAAGTGTCTCCGTCCTAGGCTAAAAGATAGGGCCTTAGCTCGCTCACTACCCAAAAACTACCCAGAACCCATAAAAACTACGTAAATATCAAAATATCAGAGAAACACGAGGAAAACGCAATTAATCCAAGGGAAATCGGTTTATTTATAAAGAAAACGGGACATGGGGCAGATATAAACAATTTGGGGGCAATACAAATAACAGACACAACCCGCCGGGAAAAACCGACCGACCGTCGTTGAAAATCGTAACTACTCTGAACTCTAAGCCAAAGGCATAGCGAAGTCTACTCATGTTTGTGAATAGGTTGACCGTCCATTTAGATATTTTGAATAGAAGTATAAAAGAACTAGTTTAAAGGCCTATTCACATTTGTAACACATACTTCACATCCCTCTCTCTCCGATAAAGTTCGGCCCGAACTTTTACAATAAGGAAATTTCTAAGAGGTTTTTGAGAAAGGAAATCAAAATTCAAGGGAAACTCAAACGGACCCGTTCCCTAAATATGGGGATATATCTGCAAACGCACACACATGACTAGTAGTTATAACAAATACGAATAAGGCATAGTACAAAACGAATGTGACAAATACCCGAGACAAATTGGCAGTTATAGGAACGGTTCTAGGTTCGTTTTCACGTGAGTTTGTAAGAAATCTAAGATGTGGATCTTTTTCCATTTCGGTCGAGGTTTATACCTTGACCCTCCCTCTCTCTCCGATAGAAAAAAAATAAAAATTACAGAGTTCAGAGTCGGGAGAGGGGTCGGATCAACGCAGGGAAACCTTAATTTTACGAATCTAAAACCGCTCAATTCAGACAAACAAAATGTATATTATGCAAGGACAATTTGTACACCGAGGGGGGGGAGAAGGGGTATCTCGTTCTAATTTCGAATTTAATTTTGGTTGTGCGCCTTTGTTTTTGATTATACTTTGTGCCTTGAAGTAAATGATAAATGTATTGTTGCGCTTATATATATAAATCTAACCGTAATTTTAGTTTTTGGTCTGATTTTGGAAAGAGGCCTTCATCACTTCTAGGCCGGTCAGTGGTGCTTGCATAGCTCCATTGGTGGGTATATTCCCTTACTCAG
>JASANF010020899.1:0-42064 GCA_030248245.1 Trissonchulus sp. WLG1_4 | reverse complement strand
CTCAAATGTTACCGGTTAGGACATTACGTTGTGGCCGTAATAACCCAGGTTCGAATCCTGGTCACGGCACCAGAAATGTAACCGGGTATCACGCACAAGTATGATCGTCTAGGGTTATACCCGATTACACTTGTGGGCCAGAGGCGCAGGCCCCTCCGTACCAGGTCCGTTGTTCATTGCGTTGTGTTTATGGGTGTGGGTAGGCAGACGGGGAGAGCCTTACGAGTGAGACAAGAACAAACGCGTACACTTACGACTTTATTATCACAGCACACAGCACAGTAGGGCAGCAGCACAGCACAGCAGGGTACAGCAGGATCACCGCTCGGCGGTCGTTACAGGATAAAGACAACAGCAGGACAGTCGACACGCGTGACTTGGTGGCTGAGTCTCACACTCTCTCCGACTAAGTTTGGTCATTCCTTATATACCCTACCTGTTTACAGCCTAAGGAATTTATGGAATTTATTGTTGCATTTCTGACTTTCCTAATCAGCCAATCAGGGTTCGGCATTTTATCCGAATTCCTAGAATTTAGTTGTTTGCGACAGTTTAGGAATTTATTTTGATTTTAAATTTATCCTAGTTCTAAGAATTTAAAGTTTTTGCGTGATTCCAAATTCTTTTGTCATGTTCAATTCGGCGAATTCACGCTGTTTACTTGAATTCGCCGACTTACTGACGCCTGAATATGCCTGAAACCGGTTTTTCAGGTGTTCGGGACGCATTCCTTTGGTTGTCCAACTAGTTTAGGTGTTTGCAAGTGCTTGTAGCAGCTCCTTGGATTTACGTAATCTGTATACGGTAGTGCAGGTCTAGCTTACCTACGGTAGATTCCGAGTTGTGCTGACTTTGTGCCTACAGTATGACGTTTGGGCTTAGTTTATTTCGTACTTTACAGACGTTTGTAGATTTGTAAAGGTTTACCAATTGTGAACTACCAGGTTATCGTGTCTTGTGGTCCTGTTACAAACGCATCAGCGATTATATACTAAAGTGTGTTACGCAGGGAATCTACGCGCTGATTGGCCAGTCACATGTTGCATAGAATGTCAACATGTAGCCTGAAAATGACCAGCGCATCTGCCTGTGCTAGAACACAGGCAGGCTGGAGAGTGTCTCACTCTTCTTCTATATAGAGTGAGAAGCTATTATGTACTCTTGGTTTTACCGGTGGGTAACAATAAAGGTTAACTTTACCAAAGACCCAAGCCACAAAGGGTATTTAAAGGTAAGGTTGACATGTTAAAAAATTCCAACGTGATGGAATTACATAATTAGTTTATTCATGAACTATCTCCCCCATATCAATAATTGGAAAAAAATTAAAATTGCACAGTCAGTCATGTCCTGTGCGCCAGCTCATATTACATGAAATTTTAATGAAATAATTAATCACGACAATACAATTGAGACCACGAGTTTCACGGAACTAATTTAATCATGTGCTCCGGTATGACTTTTTAGTCAGAATGAAACTTGGATTATATCCACTCATGTGATTATTGTTGTCTCTGTTCACTGTCTCAAAACTCTCTGGTTTTATCACGCAAAATCTAATTCTTACAAATTGCTCCAATGCTACACTTTCTCATTTTCCACACTAGTTCCTTATTTTCCACACTAGTTCAAAAAAATTATAGAAAACAGACCTACTAGCTTGACTATAAAACTAAAAAGCATTTAAAGCAGGACAATGCGGTTTTTAAAAGTACAACACAAACGAGCTGACTGATCCTTGCCTTACGTCTAAATGCCAATTGTCATGAAATTGTTGATGTTATGACTCGACTGCGGAGAGTAGGAGGGTAATCGACTGCGGAGAATAACTTTTTGACAACATTTTCATTTTTGGCTCACATATTCAGGAAGCAAACTTCCTCAGAACTACTGACCGTGTCAATATTACGACTAACACATTTTTGGAAATTATCTTAGCATTCTTGTACCCGTCGAAGATGGAAAAAGACAGTACCGTGTCCATGTTTTTCTTGGCTGTTGTATCACAACTGAAGCTCGGTTCATACTCATCCTGTAATTCTTGACTTCTGAGTTCTGATGAAAAATTTTCAAATACGTTAAACTTATTGTTATAAATCCTACCTTCTAAGATTCAGATCAAAAATGTGGTCAACTCATGACTTTACTGGCCTATGACGCATCCAATAAATAAGCAGTACTTCTGTACTTAAAAATGTCGTGCTCCCAAACTCCTGCTACTAGTTTGGTTCCCTACAGATAGTTTCACCAAACCCACTGTCACAACTCGGCCATCTGCGTTGCTGCCGCCCTCAGCTTCGTCTGACGAAACGCTCTCCTCTCGAGGCTGACGTGATTGTGCTAAAACGGGAAGAGTGACCTTAACATCCAGCCATTGCCATCGAAAACAGATTAGTTGAAATCAAGCTGACAAGTTTGATTTATATTGGTTCAACCTGCGCACATATTGCTTACAGCGGTGACCAGGTGCTAACAAAACCATAAGAATACACATTTTTTGTGACAGCTAAACAAAAGTTACAAGCTGAAGTGAACAGTGAACTACTGTAATATAAATTAACAATTTCTTAGTTCTTACTATAATATAACTTGCTAGCTTTCTTAAGGGGGTAATTGCGTTTTTAGGTGTTTTTTTAAACTACTATAACGGCACTTAACCTCAACAAAAACTAGAGCGGTCATTTTTACATTTTTTTACACCTTCTAGCTTTAAAAAACCTATATTTAAAAGCAGATTATCTTTTGCAATTTTACTGCTGCAATCATTTGACTACACCCCATCAGCGGTTTTTTTGACTAATTTTTGCGCCACAGTTATGAAACTCAAGATCAGCCAACAACTACTAAACTTTTTGCAGTTATGCACTGACATAATATCCCCACCCGTTTTTTTGATATAGTTGATAAGTCGTTTCTACGTTGAGAAAATGACATTTTCGTGCAAAAATCACGTAATTTGACTTTTCTCTAAAATTTTCAAAAGCCCATAACACCGACTCTACAAACTATTTTTAGAAAAGGAAAAAAACGGGTGGGGATATTTTCCTAAAGATAATGTGGTTAAAGTTTCGAAGCCGTAGTCCATTTTTAGCTTGAGTTCTGTGGGCGCGAAAATTACACTGAAATGTCAAAAACCACGAAAACGACATTACCCCCTTAACCTACCACTAGAAAAGATGTCAAACAAAGAACAAATCCTCAATTTTCGATAACTCACTTTTAATTTTGTTAATTTTTGAAACCGTTTTCTGAACCGTCGCTTCAACCTTTTTACCAAAAATTTTCTTGTATCTTTGTCTAAACGGAAAATAAAAACAAAATTATAATATTTCCACAAATATCAGAATGCAATAATGAATTCACCATTGCATTTGTTTTTGCGTGGTTATGCTCAACTTTTCAGGTTCATAGTCTTCATTACAACAGTGACGCCAAAACTGTGCGCTTGAATGAACAAGCACTTTTGTTGACGAGAGTAGATTTTTTTCTACATGACCACAGCAAGTATTATTTTACCGTATCGGTAAAATTAAGCGCGGCATTTATTTTAGCGGTAGTTCTAATTTCGGATGAGTATGTAATACAAAACTTTAACTTTTATCGAGCTTGATCACATTTGTTGAAATGGCTAGAGAACTTAAAGTCAAAACTACTTCAATTATGCCGAACACGAACTTGCTGTTGCATGATAACGTTCGACGTACATAGGTGTAAGTACATATAGTTTGCTTCTAAACTGGATTACTATGTATTTCCTGATCCATTTTGACTGTTAGGCCACAGCCCAACCAGTCATTAGTTTTTATTTTAAAATTCTATAAGGGGTTTCAGTATTTCGAGACCGCTTAAGGGGGGGGGGCTACCCAGGTCAAAAATCAAAGTTCTCCAATTTTGCTTATTTTCACATATGCTACTCCCCCAAGGTACCCCAACCTCAGATAAGAACAATTAAGCTTGAAGGTGCACTTTTGGTTCGGTGCCTTTGTCAGTGTATTTACATAGGCAAAAGCACACAAAAAAGCCTAAAAGTAGCCCTTAGATGGACAGTTCTAACACAAACCACATTACGCCAATCAAGCTGAAACTTGGCATAGTAGTAGATCACATGTATGCGCAAAATCGTATGATCCGGATTTTTGATATGTATTTTCAATTCTAAAATCGAGGGCGAAATGTGAAAAAATGGCCGTTTTTTGGGCTCGCCAAATTTGAGTGATTTTACATTTGGCGTCACTGCTCAGGCTATGGGCAAAAAAACAAGCGTCTAAAATTTTCACATTTATCATTATTGCTGTGAGTACTTCACAGTTTACACACAGCTTCACAGTTCAAACAGGTATTACTCCACAACCACTAAAGAAATTTGCACTAAATTTTGAGTGCATAAACTAGAGCATTTGTGCTTTTAGTCTGTTTAAGAATCTAGACAAAAAGCTTTGTAATTATGACGAAATTATCGAATGTGAATAGATTTTCAAAACTTCATTTTTTCGACTTTGCGACTTCACTGCTAGCTATATTCTGCCTCAATTTTGCCGAAACTTGGCGAAAATATTTGCCTTAACACATGTATATAAAGAGCAGTGTCTTATCCTTTAGTGAAAAAGTTTTACAGTCGCGCAAAGTCGACTGCTTTCGCGACACTACCCCCTTAAGCGGGGGCTTTAATTGAGACAGTTCTATTCGAGACAAGGCTTTTTTGCGGATATGTGGTACCTGAAGGGCTGAAGCCATAGTTTCAAATGTAGTGAAAGCTTATATAAGTCACAACATATGTGAGCGTTACCGAGCATTGCAAAAAATTTCATATTACAACCTACCCGTGTCAACTCGGATCAGATTGACTGGCATGTTCAAAGGTACTAAAGTTAACCCCTTGTCACTCACACAACTTATATACAGTAATAATTGGGGCTTGGTGGCACTGGGTAAAATTTTAAATCACATAGTATTGTACTACTGTAATATTTGCGTGATTTCATACGTTTTGCAGATGCCACAAAATACAGTTCTTGTCATATATTGACTCTTGATAAAACGTGGATCTCCGTTTCAACAAGTCATCCTGTCTCAACGAAAACTATGGCATTTCGCCATTTGTATTAACGACACAGCACATACCTAATTTCTAGCAACACAATTCACGCACTTCACTTACGTTGTCAACTCTAACTGCAGTCCACGCACATAATCGAACACACGCACACACACATACATACACACACAACGCATGCATCAGCAGACAAGCTGATATAATATCAGCAGTGCAGTTTAATGCACTGAAACTGAGCATGATTTACATGCGTTTTCAGTTTCAGTGCATTGACTGAAATTAGTATGCACGGCCGCTGAGGCGGCCTCGCAAAAACAGTGGAACCAAGACTTTTGAAATATCTCCAACAAAATGGTACATGCATGTACGTCTTGAGCACCTTAATAACAAAAAAATATCTATTAAAATGTCAAGTAAAGTTGACTACGTTTTAAGTTTGGCAGCATTCAAGTATTCTCTAGCTTTTGAGCCATCCCCCACTTCCACACTGCTCAGCGATTCCGTCTCCGAATCCTCCTCGTCCTCGCAATCGCTTGGCTTCCTAAACAATATAAAAACAGCATGTGGCTTGGGCTACTTTCGACCAGTTTCGTTTCTTACTCCTGCATTCTCGAGGGTAAAGTGGAAAATGATCGGGAGGGAGGGGCTGGGAAAAAACAAGTCTGTAAGGGCGTGAAGTTCCGGTCTAACTGAGACCCTCCCACGCTCATTAAAAGAACTTTGCTTGTCTGGAAGTTGATGAGCATCTATAGGCAACACCTCCGCACCGCGCCGGCTGTGTATGTCTTTCATTTGTTACCAAATTTCAGCTTTGAAGTTGCTGCTCCGTAAAACTACGCACAGATGTTCTGTGCGTTACGATAAAAAATATTCAGTTTAACACATCGTAAGCAATAAAAGGACAATTGGTCCCTACACGGAGTGTTCCCTACACACTGTTGCCATTCTTGTCAAAATCGTGTGCTGATCTCCTCCTGCTCCAAATCAAACTTCTAGCTGCATTGAGAGGGAAAAAGTCTCCTAAATTTGATCAATTACGGCAGAGGGCCTCCGCAATTCGGAGACCATACATGGGCGTGGGGGGGGTTTTCACCCCCCCCCCCCCAGACAGGTCCGTCACCCCCCCCAGAATGCTTCGAAGGTAGCTCACGGAGCAAAAATTGGGCTCACGAAGCAAAAAGTTGCTCCGCCCCCCCCCCCCCCCCCCCGGTGGCTCGCCCCCCCCCAGAATTCGCTAGCTGCCCACGTATGTCGCAGACCCCGTTACATTTTGCTGAGCAACACTCGGCTGTCCGGAGGAGAACATATTTAATGGCTACCATCACTGGCAAATTATTGCATTTAGTTAATTCGGTCGGATCTTTGCAAGACTTAAAGTTGCAGAATGCCATCAAACTTTCTGAACCTGTCCAGAGTCAATTACGAATCCAGGAAAACCGGTACTAATCGGTTTCCACCGGTTTTTTTCTGAAAAAATTTCAGCCTGAATTTATTAGTAGAATTCATCAGCAAAATTGCTTCTAAGATCTGCAAGAAAACGTCTAGAAAAAACAGCTTCCTACCTAAAGCCCAGGAATTTTAATTTGAATCTGGGCAGCAAAAATTGCCCGACTTCGAAAACAAAACAACCATTATAATCTTCTGCACTCATTATAAACTTCTTGTCTATGAAAGCTATATTTGCTGCGTAATCCGATTGTTCTATTTCAAGTCTCACTAGTCTGAAGGTCGTGATAAACCTATACGCCAAAGGCTATCCCTCAAGAATGCTTTGACGCAGGTGGGCGGCAGTTACCATTAAGCAAACAAGTTAATAGTACATACGTATATAAAAGTTCAATAGTAGCTTGATTTGATTAGAACATATACTGAAACCTTTTTGATATACGTGATTATTTAGAAAATTTTAGTGTTTTCACAAAACAAGTTTTTTTACAATATTTATAGCGTGATATCGTGATATAACACTGAAAGTGCCGAAAGGGTTAGTTCGTTGACAAAGTAACACGTGAAACTGTCGGAACCACGAGTACATAAGTTAAAAATAAACAAACTGACGCAGCAAATGTTTTTTAGACTTTTGCATTTTTGAACTTTATTTTATTTCATACATTAAGCTCTGTAAAAAAAATTTAGTCGAATCACTTACTCATCGCAACGTTTTAGGCAAATTCGATCTGATGTTTAAACATGCTCAAGACAATTCTTGAAATTCGCTAAGACAATTCTTGAAATTCGCTATGTATGTAGTATGCACTTTCATTAAAATTTAAGAAATGATCAAGTTGTAAGTTCAGCCGTTCAGATGAAATTCTGACTAAAAGCCTAACTTTTACGAGAAATTCTTTACGTAAACTGCTCAATTAGAACAAAAATGACTACTTACCCGTTTGGCGTTTACCAATGAGTTTGAGGGCATAAGCACCCACCCTACTAAGACTTAACAGGTTATTGAGTACTGTATCATACCCGAATGCAACATTGTTATTTATTATACTACATAATCCATGAACATATTGTCGGTATATATTTATATATAGAGATGTGGATCTCATAAAAAAGCGGCATCGGTTCTGCTTTAACATTTCCCACTGGTCTACGAAACAAACAATAAACAAAAAATTTGAAGTCTCAACAGTCAAAAAAAGCTACGTATTTTCAAGGTCATATCATGGTAACTTTTACCAATACTAGGGGATCTGTTTGAGCATTTTTATCGTAAATCCTAATGGCAATTATAGTTATCCATATAATTATAAATTTCTTATGCCGACAGTAAACGTCTTCTTTTAACTTTTAATAGCCGCCCATAAATATAATGATAAATGTAAACTAACGGTAAATGTGACAAGATAAAGTGTTTTCCACGGTGCATGCTAAAATAATCTTAGAGCCTTCGATTATATTGTATACAGCCTGCGTAGTTGCAGCTCATGACTAAGGTCCAATTCCTAAAATGGATTAAACGGATTAGATTAAAATTTGTTTTGCCAATAACTCATGACATCGTTTATGAATTCATACGAAATTTACGATTGCAATTATTTATTATTATTATCGCTGAGCGCTCTAACTAAGCAGACCCAGACTAGGTTCGGCCCGCGCAAAAGATTTTTTTGGACTAAATTTTTCAGGTTCAAACTAACGAAGAAATCAAAAGCACCAAAAAAACATTATTTAAACTTGGTACAAATGATATTTATGTAAGTTACAAACTGGACTTCAGTTAAAGCTTAAAACAATTCTGTTGAATCCCGATTAATGTTATGACCATAGATGCACATAGGGGGGGTAGGGGGAGGTATCCACCCCCCCCCCTGAGGGGGGTCGGCACCCCCCCCCTTAGACATCCGGCACCCTCCCCTCAACCCCCCACCCCCCCTCTGATGGCCAAGAAAGTACCCCAAAAATGCGTAATAAATTGCCTGATTGCAAAAAAATTTCGCCTGCGGCCAAAAAAGTACCTCAAACATGAGTTGAAAATCGAAAAATTCTGAAAAATTTTCGGCTGTCGCCGCAAAATGGCCAAAACTAGGGACCACCCCCCTTCCGCCAGGGGTCGGGCACCCCCCCCCCCCTCGCCGATTCCCCCCGTGCATCTCTGGTTATGACCCACCCATCATTATCATTATACGAAACAGGTGTAACACGCACACAATATATAACGCATCATGCAAAATGTTGGCATACTCAATACTCAATTTGGACAATTTTCAATAAGTCCTAGACAGTGTCTTCTAAATGTGTTTTGTCTGTCGGCTGATTCTTTATCCTGATGATTCTGATCCATCTTTATTATAAAACTTCTATTTTTAGTTAAATTTTGTCCGATATACCGAAAGCTTCCTGACTAGCACCTTCTAATCGGGTTAGGTAGGAAATAGTAAATACTAAGGCTCTACTTCAATAACGTCTCCATCTTTCTATAGCGTATTTTTTAATATTTTAACAAAACATACTCAACAATACAGATGTATATAAGGGGGGGTCTGGAGGGAGACAAGTGGCCCCCCTAGATATGAGATTCCGGGATAAGCCTCCTCCTCGAGGCTGAAAAAAGGTACCCAAACGCTTCAAAAATGAGCAAAACGCCGAAAAAGTACGCAAATTCTCAAAATTTTGCAAAACTTTAATATAACTTCCAGGCACAAAAGTGTAACGTTTGCGTCTTTATCAGTTCAAGGCCTCCAAATGAGACAAACCCCCCCCCACCCGACGAGTCCCCGTGTACATGTATGACCAACAAAAAAACGGTTTATCAAGTCAAACGCCACCATCAAAAACGTAGCATAATCATTATCCTTAAGTCAAATAAATTATTCCACTATTATTTGTTAAGTCGCCATATACTAATACGTAAATACTAATTAACAGGACCTTACAGAAACTAAAATTATATTTCTTGCGTCACAGAGCAAACGACGAACCCAAACAAACCTTCGCAAAAATACACAACGATTATCTTGAATACCCAGAAATAGCTTTTGTACATGGGTCATGAAGTCTCTTACAATAAGGTAACACACACGTACAGTCTAAATTAAAACAAATTATATATATAATTTTGCAAAAAATAACTAATTACATTTACTTAAAACTAATTATATTTCCATAAAACAACGCCTCAGATTGTTAAATTTAAAAATCTCATTATTAGCACCCTTCTGAAATCTGGCAATACTTATTTCACCTGTCACGGGGTTTGTACATTATTTGACTTTTGCGCAGAGAAAGCATCTATAATTATGTAATTTTTCAATCTCAACTACCAATTTAGCAGCTACTGTCTAGAAATTTACCTCGAAAAACTTCAGTCTGCATTATATTAAAATATACGGCCGGTTGTATGTACTTCAAAACTAAACGTTCGCATGATCATTTTTTACTTTTTTCTACTCTCCTTTACAAAAGCTAAATGTTATCACCTAAAGTTCTACAGCAATAAGCTGGGTTAACAGTTGCTGGTGCAGCCCAACAGGAGTCAAAGCACTTTCAAGTAGTTTCGACGCAGATATTTAAAGGGTGAAAAGACTTACGTCTAAAATCTAAGGTAGATAAGAGTGACCAAATTTTAAACAAATAAAAAAAGTCCAAGGCTCTTATCTAGCTGCCTATTCCAAAGCGCAGGCAGAGGTTCCCTGATTTTTTTAAAATCTACAGTTGCCAATATTATTAACACGGGCTTGTAACAAAATTTTAAATACTGACGTAGGCGATTTTCATACCATTTGGCAGCCTAATGGCATATCCCAACCGCAATGATCCATTTCTTTGTCTCTAATTTTTGTGTATGACGTGAGTAATGACGCCAAGCGCGAGGTTACTGGAATTTGGATGACTCCAAGAATTGTTATTCACAGTTCGGTCTTGATTTCGGGATTGAAAACGTACTATATCATTTTATCAAATATCTGAATTATTTTGCTCGTACTAACACGCTTTATCCAGTTTCGGTCCAATTGGACACAAGCTGTCTGTGCTGAGTATGTCCGATTAAGTCTCTCTCCTACACTTTTTTCGCACAATTATGCCTACGTTGATGACAAGCAATAAACCAAAAGTGCACATTTAAGATTGATTAATCTCATCTGGAGGAGAAATGCCCTGGAGGGTTAAGACAGAGACAGACATGTGAAAACTAGCACACCAGTAAAAATTAAATTCAAAGCTAAATAGCCTAACCCCTTAATTTTAGACTTCTTTCGCAATTAATGTCCGTTGTATTTTAGCTGCTGGACTATAATAATAACAAAACCTCGCAGCTATATCCGAATCAGCCTTGAGCATGGACAGCAATCGGAATCAAACGAATATTGAAAACTCCACCGTCAGTCTACTAATTACCAGTATATATACAATCGAAGGAATGTTACAAACTGTGGGCAACACTGGCTTGCTCTTGATGCTATTCCTATGCAAATCACTGCAGCGCAAAGAGTACGTGCTGCCAACAGGGTTAGCGTTCGCCGATGCATTCATGGGCGTGGGCCAGGTGGCTGCAGGATTACGACGTTTCTTTTTCTACTTCCTCAAAGGCTACGCTCCAATGCTTTCGACGTGGCAATGTTTTCGCAGTGTGCATGTCTTTTTCTTTCTGGTCGGTGGCATAAGCGTGGCCAACATGATGCTCTTGATATCCACCGAACGACTGATAGCTTGTGCTACCATAAAACGCTATATGGCCATTACAAAGCGCCATCTAAAGCACGCAGTTTTCACAGCATATATGTTGGCCTGTGCTTTCATGTTAATCACCGTAGCCTATACCGTACTTAACTATCGCACCGGCGTGCGTATACGCGGACAGTGTAACTTTCGAGCAGCTATACCAGAATGGGCCGCAGTGGTCTGGTGCGTATACCAATTAGCTGCCGGCCTGGTCAGCATAGCCATTTATATCTGCGCCCTCGCCTGTTTGCGCCACACGCAACACGGACACATGCCAGAAATAGTGCGTACGAATCGTCAACGGCAAATCAAGGTGACCAAAACATTAATGTTTGTAATATTCAGTAGTATATTGCTCCACTCCACGCCAATGTTCATTATTACGGCTTCGTTCAAGAATTGGTTTGCCGTATCGGATGATTTGATTAATGTTTGCTGGATTTCGGCCAATGCTAACTCAGCCATTAATATTCTGATATACTTAACGCGCAATCAGGACATGCGACAGGCTGGCTACAAGCTGTTCTGTCAGTGTAATCGCGGCAGCCGAGTTGCGCCATTCAACGCAGCTGCGTACGATCCAGGCAACATGACCAGAAAATCAGTACTTCCGCTGGAGATCACACGACAGGCTCGCACTCCTAGCTTAAAACCGCCCCTTAAGACCCCGAGTCCACCACATGTATTCTGTACACCGGGACAATATCTTACACCAAGTCTCGAGAAACGAAATTCCATTTAATGTATTCATTTGAGCAGCAACGCGTTACGCAAAAGCTGCTAGAATCGTCGAACATAACACTGCACTCGATAATAGCGGTCAGTTATACTTGCCGCTCTAGATACAGTTTGCTGCTCAGTGGGCACTATCAAAACGCTATAATTCCAAAGCTATTTCAATGCGGCATGCGCCATGTTATACTTTAACTGATTTATCTTTTGCCAATTCATGTGGCTTCTGTCTAATAATTCCTATGGAAATGTTGACAATATGGAGAAAAGTATCCATCCACAATGTTCACGTTTTGAATTTGAAGCATTGTCGAAGGTAAAGGTGTTTTGTTTTAAATACATACGTTTATATTCGATGTACAATTAGTCTTACTGGCCATTTTTTGCCTCTCCTTACAAACAAATAGTCCAGTGTCTACATAAAGTACGAAATATGGAAATGCGGCTTTTCTTCCTATGCCTAGTATCAAGAGTACATAATAGGGAACAGTATGACACTCTTCCCAGTTCCCTATTCTAGCTAATCGGCCAGTACGAGCCCTTTTACACCTTGATTTGAAGTGGGGTATATAATATGTCTTGATTCCAGGGGGGAGAGCCCCCTCAAATAAGGGATGTGTCTTGATTTGAGAGGGGGTACCCCTTCGTTTCAGCACACCACTATCTGGAAATCGGTGATGTCTTGATTTCAGGAGGGTACCCTCCCTACAATCAAAACACTTCCCTGATTTGAGGGGGGTCCTCCCCTGGAACCTGGAATCAAGACATGTCTTGATTTGGGGGGTACCTCCCCCCCCCTGAAGTCAAGGCGTCGGCCGATTAGCTAGAATAGGAAAGATTGACATACTCTTATGTACTGTTGCTACTATGCGGAGGAGTTTTCACCTTTTTCCAGCATTAAATTGAAACAATGGCTTTGCATTCATTAATAACAAAAGGTTTTCAAATGCTGGGCATTTGAGTTTGTCAATGTGTACTGTATTGTGTAACTGACATTGTGTTACTTTAGTAAACTGAAAGTCAATTTGTTTTCGCGTCAACAAATTGAAGCATTCTAAATGTCCCTTTTTACTTAAAAACCTTCTATCTTCTTCGTAAACTGTAAAGCATAAGTGACATCTTCACAGAAAGTGGAAAACACAAGGTACCAACACAATACGCTGCAAACAGGACACATAAAACGACATAATAAGCTGATGTGAACCGAAAAAACTGAATTGTCCACGAGGGAGTTTTAATTTCAAAAACTTCACACCAAGTCTCACTCTGACAGTCCCACATAAGTTGAATTAAGGCTAGGACTTAAGCCAAGGTTATGATCATGCATGTAATAGAGTCCAAAATGTAACGAAGCTTCTCAGGATTCTCCTGCTAAATTCTTAAGACTCCCCACCCCTGATCGACCAAAAATACCCTACATCCTAAATTATAGAATAAATAGAAAATAGCAATAAATAGAAAAATTACACTTTAACCTACTTTTGCACAGCTTATGGGACTCTCACCCTACCCACCCCAGGCCCAGCCAGACCCTCGATTTTTTAGAATAAGGATGTGCCTCAATTGTTCCTCCCCTTCCTGTAATATGTGTGGTTACTGGTTATGACTGTCTTTTTCTTATTCTTTGGGTTTAACCTTACGGATCGAATCCCAGCTACTCGGTTATACGTAATCTCCTTGAGCAAGATATTAGGGCCACATTGCTCCTGCCAACCCAATAGCCCGTCCTCATCTGGTCGGTAAATGGATACCACAATAACAGGGGTCCGTGTAGGGCATTATTCCATGAGGGGATGGCCCCCTTCCACGGATGTAGTCACTCTTGGTGTGGCACCCCTGACGCTCCAGGGCTTTGTAATGGAGATGAGCACCGTAGCCGAGGGCGGCCAAGCCAAAGGATAGTTCTCTATCAGCGGGTTACCCCTACCTTTTAACCTTAGCCCGGTCTCACACCAAGAACTTGGAACTCATCAACGCAATGATACTGCATTAAATTAAAAAATATCTCATTTCCGAGTTCTGCTATGTAAATTCACAAATGTTACTCAAATTATACCCTTCAGCTCCCGAAGTGATGCGTAGAATATGTAGTGAGAGTGGATTTATGCCAACGGGAATCTTGGATTCCGCCATGCTAAGTGGATGCTGCTCGCCAGTGTCCAAATTTTTCACAATGACGTCGTCCAACACTTTCGATGGTTGCTAAAATACAGTGTGTTCGTCTCTTTAGTTATGCTATAAAACAGCTCCCACAGAATGACAAAACCATACACCCACGAGAATACGTAATAAACAGACTAACTAACCAAAAATTGCTTACTCCTAACACAAACAAGTGGCTTGAGTTTCGCAACTACTGCCGTAAGAATGCTCGAAAAACGTTCTTTTCGTAATAAAGTCAAGCGTATGATTTTCTTTTTTGTCGGAGTGTCGGACTCTTTTTGAATAATTCTCAAACTTTCGCAAAATACATTTTACGCGCACAGCTAAGAAAACAGATAACCGAGTGTTCTGCTAAACACGAGTATTAACTAAAACAGTAATCTCACTAGATACTATAATAACTTACTGCATTATGATCTGACGCATTCGATTTGAAGGACATCTTTCGACTAGCTGTGGAGTTTTTGCGGCTGGAAACGACGTGACTCGGGGGATGACACAATTGTTCCTGCTGCTCGTCCAGTTGCTGACATACAGTTTCGACCTGAAAAACTGCACTCAGTTATGTTTGACCAAACTTTTGAGACTCTGTGGTTCTATGGGCCACCAGGTTAACCTGTAAATCAGCGATTTCAATCCTAGTTTACTTTTACTTTACTAATTTAGCATTAAGTTGCACCAACATAACGATCGATCTCACCGAAGCAGGCAGAGGCTTAAATTTTATCACAATAATGTATGAAAGTAAACTGGATCAAAATGGTGGACAAAATATGCTTTTAACTTAACCCCTTTTCACACAATACATTCACCTCCTGTCAAACTGGGCATTCCCTTTGTCAACCTTTCCATACCGTCCCACACCCACCCACGCTCTACCTTCTTTCTGCGCCGTGGCGGCGCCACAGGCTGTTGTATGCCGGCAGACGTCCCATTGAGATCTCGTTCATCCCCATTCGACGCGCAGCGCACCGTATTACTAGCAATAATATCAGGCTGGGAATGGCCATTGGAAATGAATCCATCACCGGCAGGAGCCCCAGAGTCAGCGGTACGTCGGTGATCGGCCGCAGTGGAGCGATTGAATTGCGATAGCCGACCCGTGGCGGGCAAAGAATTGGATTTGCCCAAATGGTCCATCCACAGGCGTGCCATTGAGCTGTTGGACAAACTTTTGCGCACTATCTCTCCGCCACTGGCGTTGCTGCTGCTGCTAGAAGTGATGGAAGCTGAGGGCTTCAGTCTGGAGTTGGTCCCTGCAGCTACAAAGAAATAATGACTCTAACGCAGCAATAAATTTTTGGTCCAAACTAAACGATCAGAGAAAAGCTGGGCTACGTTCTGAATATATTATGCGACTTTGGACGATAAAATGTACAAGCAAATTTTCAGTCAATGACCCGTGAAAGAAGTTGCCTTACACTGAATTAACGTTCATTTAGCATAAAATCTCGTATTACATTTCCTGACTTCATTTTCGATAAGGAAAATACAAATATTTTTCAATCGGTGTATGAAAACATACAATATGGCTAATCCATCTTAGAACGGTTTCTAAAGCAAATGGGTAACTGCAAATTTTCTTAAACTAGAGTGCACATAAATACATAATCTTAGTATCTCACTCTTCTATGAACACATTATACTTAAAAAAAGCAATACCATTGTTCCCATTGGCCACTGCTTCTTCCGGCACTTCAGCTAGTAGTCGACTAGCCGAGGGTACAATTTCATTGGCAATAGCTTCAATAATCTCTGCTGCTTCTGAATTGCGTCGTTCCAGCCGCGACAGCTCCGCATCGTCCCAGATAAACTCAGCATCTCGAGTCAGCGAATTGCTCTTGCTAGACCGCCCCGAGCCGGGGAGTCTGGAGCTGTTATTGTTATAATTGCAGGCCGCATAATCTGAGCTTGATCGCAGCATTCTGGTAGTATTAGACACAAAACTAGAGCTACTAGAGTGATTGGCCACATCACGATACAGTTCCTGTTCTAGTGTACTATTTTTCGAACTGTCAGTACTGTTGGAATATTTACTGCCAAGAGCAATGGCCAGCTCTTCCTTGGAATTCAAAAAACCCGTAGCATTAAGAGCACTACAATTAGTAGCAGACGTAGGAGTTGCATTTAAGGTAACAGAAAGGCTATCTTGTTCAGGCTTGTGATTGCTAGGCACATAATGTTGGTCTTCCGAGGCGGAAAAGTCTAGTGGTAATTCTAACAGGGGAATTCGAGAGTCCAAGGCTGTATCTGAGGCACCTGAAAAAACATCTTTATAAAACTTTACTATAGGTCATGCCTAAACGTATGAAAATATCTTCGAGTTCTGGACAGCAAAATATTATGGGATAGATAATGTTCATTTCGACTATAGCCTAAGTCCTATATAAAACTACACGTGTACTAGAAAACTTCACCATCCATTCAGAAAACACTTGGAGTAAAAAATTTACTCGCTGGCATTGCTTATTCACAAAAACTACCTTTGGTGCTAATGGAATCAGCAGGCAATACTACAGACACCCTGTCGCCAGTGGACCAGGATTCATTTTCTACGACAGTCGCTGGTTTGGCGGACTGGCCGGTATTGGCCAGGAATTGCTTTCCCCAGGACGCGAGGGACACTTGCTCAGCCTGGTCACTGAGTGGTGTGGTTCCTGACGCTAGCTGAAACAACAGAATGACAGTGTCTGATATTCTTATAAAAATGTCCAAAACGGTGATTTTTAGACCCATGTGTCGTTGAATTTTTTTTAAAATTACAATTCATAAGTTAATATTCATGTGAATGCTTTTGCTTCATTTTAGTTAACTAACAAGTGACCTACTATGATGATGATTTCCACGTTTACATGTGCAACAATGCAAGAGATAGCGGAGTAAGTGGTCATTCATAAGAGTCGGTTGAACGCCAGAGTGCAGCCTGAACCAGGCGTGGGTTCCAAGATGAAAAGTCCCCCCAAGATCCGCCACTGGCCTGAACCAGTAAAACTTGAAAAAATATAGAAATCTAATCCCAGAATGTTTTTACGATGGCTGCCAGAGTACCAAAAACAAAATACTTGACTGATACCCAAGTATCTCTGGCTCCAATATGGATAATCAGACGAACCTTAACTTCTAACAGCAATAAAACATACCTGGAATTCCGAATCCTCGCCATCCTCTAGCATGCGCTCTCTGAGGGCGGCCAGCTTCTTATAACGCATGGAAAGGCAGGCCTGGCGAAGTGAAGTGTCTGGAATGGGAGTGCTGGCCGTGGAAGGAAGACGAAGCTGAAAAAAACACAAAACAATCGACAGCTCGACAACAAAGGACAGTATCAACAACAAAGCTTGGCCAGTTGCTGCGAATAATAGCCGCAATTGCTGTGGACTAAAAGGATTTAACACTTAACAATTGCTACACATGTTAAGTCCATTGAGTGTGACCAAACGTCACCGCGCTATTATTCAAAAATAGTCCGAAGGAGTAACTTACAGGAGAATTTGCAAGACTATTGCTTTTAGCAGGCGTCTGGCTGAGCGGTAGTGCCGTGGGCGGGGCCATTGTTCGGACATGCTCGTGTGCATCATGAAACTCCTGTTCATCACTGGAAGACGACATATTTACAGCGTATACAGACCAATCCAAACTTCAATACATCAATAATGGTCATTTACATACACGGAAAACCATGACACATCTTGGTCGCGAGGCTTTAGGCATAAGGTATCTAAAGCAGAAAAGAAATTATTCAATATATAAAAAATTGAAACAGTAAAAAATAAAAATATATGCGTTAGTCAATAAGCCTGGTTACCCATGGGAACTTTCAAACAACTTGAAAGAAACCAGCTTACGACGCTCTCAACTTGCACGACTTCAGCCCACCAGGAGCTCACAATGTCAACCGGTTGCTAAACTTTTCCATAGATAAGCTCAAGCTGGTAAATTTAGTTTTTAGCCCATTGTGCAGAACAGTCACTTGATGACAGCAATAAGGTTAGGTAATGGCAATCCTGGCAAGTACGCCAAAAATGAAAGACCTTTGATTCCACTCAGAACGTTAATCAAGCGTACTAACAATTGGTAACACCAGCGCAGTGTCTGTACGTGTACGATGTTGCGATTTACCATTTTTTACTAAATTTCGATGCACTTTTTAGGCAGAGGTGGGCCGGTGTCCTATGGGGGTGGACACTCTCCCCCTATCCTCCATATAATATGCATCTATGATTTAGTAGCAATGATGCTGCCTAATAAAACCATCACGAATCAGTCAGGCTTTCATCAAAACAAAGAAACTACAACGACTAAAAAATTTAAAATAGACAAGACTGTCATTATTGAAAATATTTTATTCATTAAGTACTTCGAAAATATTACAAAAAACACACATTACATTTTTCATTTCAATCACAAAAACAAGATGCAATAATTAATAACGTCATCGTAACAGCATAAAGTTTCAAAAATACACTTTCACCGCACACATTAATATAGTTGGGTTGTAGATGAAAGACTTCCTGGTCAATGCGAAAAATATCGTTAGACAATAGACATTGCTCGAGCTATTTTTGTTAATAGTAGATAACCTCAAAAATGACTACGTCGCATATGTAAAGTGTAATTATCTTTCCGTACAAATTGTTTTGAACACATATCACATTTGTACAAGTGTTCTTTGCTCGCATGCTTCCTAGCCTTATGAGCGTTCAAGTCTCTTCTTTCCACAAAACTGACATCGCACTGATCACACTTCAGTTTATTCAATCCGTGCGTACGCTCGTGTCGTGCACGTTGGCTTTGGGTCTTGAATAGTTTGTCACATTTTGAACAGCCATAGGGGCGCTCTACCGTATGAATCGATCTGAAAAATATATTCACAAATACACAAAGAATTCAACATAACAAACCAATCCCCATTTTTTTTGTAATTAAATTTATACTATGACATTTGATTAATACCGCAAAATATACTTGGCAATACCACGACACGTCCGTTTACAAAAATAGGAAATATATACCTGTATAGCGCAAATGTTTGCATTAGGTATTTAAAATGTAGTCTGATGGGTGTCCAGCCCAATTATTCATTCTAGAATTTGGTAGAACTAGCCCCAGGATGTGAAAAATCGTTTCGGTTGAATGTTTTGCACAAAACACCGCCACAGTAAATAGCAGAACAGCTATTCTTGTTATGAAAGCAAAGAGCATTAACAATAAACCATTGGGAAAAAATCACCAGACAAAAATCCACTATATACCTGACATGAAGCGCCAGCGCACCCTTTTCTTTACAGCTATAGTTACAAAAATTGCATTTAAATTTCTTCACATCCAAATGCTCACTTTCGATCTGAAAACAGACCCGGTCAAATCAATTTTAATATACTAGTTTAGTTCTGACACATACTATTGTAAATTCTACCCTGTAAGTATATATACCTGAAAGTACTATATAAGATTTAAAATTATAATATATATACCGCATTGGAACAGCATACATAACAGAAAAAATAACATTAGAACTGACAATTGTGTACAAACATGGGCGGGACGGGTTCAGGAGTTCTGCACCCTCCCCCAGACAACTGCTTCTCGAAGGCCTAGAAAGCGCATTGCGTAGCCAAAATTGGTGACTCATAAAGAAAAAATATGACAAAGTCGAGCCGCCCCCCCTAGAATTCCCCTAGAAAAGTCATATTAAATCTACCGCAATCCACAAATACCAACTTCTTCATTTGCATGGATTTATTAGAATAACAAAGGCCAGAAAACACATTTCTGCACACAGAAGTCAAATTAAGTGAAGTTATGCCATGCGAATCATAGATAGTTTACTTACATGATTTTGATATGAATAATAGAAATAAAATGTAGCGCCACAGTTACATTCAAACACTTTAGCTGCCTTGCCCCCAATCGTGAGACCATGCTGTTTACGCATATGCAAATCAAGCGTGGAGCTATTTTTTGCCTGCAAACACAAAAACCAATGGTTTGTCAACTTAATAACATGTAGACATGGCAATTTCTTACAGAAAATTAATAAGAGTTCTATAATATATTAAAACTATATTCATCTAAAGTGGTCAAATTTGAAGAAATAAGATCGTAGGCTCTTTTTAACTGGTTTGTGGTCGTTCAACCCTTCCTTCCATTCCTTGCATTGTAATTCTTATAAAATTGTAATTTAAACAGAAGAACAGGCAGAAGTAAAAACTACATCTAATACATTTTACATGCTTCATAAACACAATCTTACAGTTAGTTAACTATTAGTTAAGTACCAATAAAATTATATAACAACTAAAATATTCAATATAGGCTAAATAAAAAGCAAGACTGTTCACTTCCCAATTATGAATACAAAATTCATTTACTCGGAAACTACATCGAGTGCAATCGAAAGCAGTGTCCGCCGCTCGGTCGTGAAATTTGCGTCTGTGAACTTTCAACGACGACAATCGCTTGAACTCTTTGCCGCACTCATTGCAAACTACCTGAAACAATATCAATTCAATGTAAACATTGAAAGTAAACTTCTGATGGTTTGAATTATATATACTGCATCGTTCGGATATAAACTTATTTACATCAGTAGAGCAATTTAATAAAGTTGTCTACCTAAAAAAAGGCCGAACGTAATCACTGACGGTAAAAGACGTTGAATCAAATATAATGAAAAGTTCTTAACAGTATCGTCTTTGAACGACATACCTTTGGTTTTTCGTCTACAACTTCAAAAGAGGCGGTGCTACTATCTGGTGCTGAAGACGTAGCTTGCAATAAACTCTTGGTGGCACTGGATGCAGTTCTGTCATTGTGAATCTATAAAGAGCAATAAATTTTGCAAAACACAGCATTTAAGTACTCTTGTTCACATACATGGGCAAGGTCACATGAGTTAGCCTACACCAAATTTTCTCGTGCGTGGGTCCTTTAAGAGGTCCCCCTCCACAGTACATGGTTAGTTCCGGGGAGTTTGCCCCTGCGAGATTTGTAATTTTGGAACAAGACACACCCCCAAGTTGAACCCATCGGGCAAGCCCCTCCTCCAAAAAAATGAGTATCGAAATGTAAAACAAAAAGGGCAACGTCAAATCGTTTTTTTTTTTTTGTTTGCGGGGTCGGGGGCGGAGCCCCCAAACAAATTCAAATGTTTGATTTTAGCCAAATTTTGTCAATTGGAGAGAAAAAAGGGGGGGGGAAAAAAAAAGGGGACAACACAAAGAAAAAAGGAAAAAAGAAACGAAACCCCCCCCGCTCCCCACACAGAAAAAAAACCAAAACACGAGAACTAATGACAACGATAACTAATAAACCGAATTAGGAATGGATCGATTATCGGATCAAAGTTCAACGGACAAACGGACTTATTGTCCATCCAATCCAAACCACGATAATTAACTTCAATCCTAAAATACTCGATAAACGTGCGGCTGACAATAACCGACAAAAACCAACCAAAAGATATTAAATCCTTAATATCGATAAAACTACACAAATTACATTAAATCCACTAAGTTACGCGGATATATAAAGAGGGCGTCCTATTCTATAACTTAACTCCTAACCATGACGACAATACAAAGAAACGCATAAATCCAACATAATTGACATTTTTTTATTATCTCTAAATATTTATTATTAACAAAAACACACACACTCCTACTTCTAATATATTTTTCATTTTCAAAATTTGTTTGATGCCTATTACAAGTACGCAACATAAAAAATATAAATAATTAACCTTAACTACAAAGCTTTTCGAAACGCCATTTTTATACATTTTAATTCGTCCAAACCCCCTGAAAAACCTATGATTCTTACCTTTCTACCGTCAAAATAATATTTAAATAAATGTGCGTGATATTGCGAATTTGTTGGCTAAACGACATATCCTATACCTGTAAGTAAATCGACCCTAATAAATATTATAAAACTATTTAACTCATTTTTTAAGCGTATGCCGAAAGCATTAATTCGCGACTTAAACTTTTCATGAAAATAGATTTCTTTAATATTCTAAAAATATTAAGCAAATATTCCAATCAAAAAATTGATGTACATACATTAACAGAAGTCGCAAAGTCGAAAAAGACGTTTAAAACCTATTCACATCATAATCGTCACAATTAAAAACTTTTTTTAATTCTTTACACAAAGTAAAAGTACATATCTCTATTTTCACATAAAATTATGCAAATCTTGAAGTTTGAGTAATGCTTGTTTGAATGTGAAATTGTGCGTAAACGGTGAAGTACTTTAAGCATTAAGATAAATTTGAAAAATTAGACACTTATTTTGAAATCAAAAGAAAAACGAGCTTCATTTTTCATTTTTCTTATTTGTGGCAAAAAATTGTGCGTCAGAACATTACATGTACTTCACAAGCTGGCCAATCTGATATCTGCTTATTTTTTAACTTTTATGTCTCTATTTTGATGTCTGGCTCACAAATGTGATTGTTAAAAATATTGTAATATCGGTAGTCCATGTGGCTGTATTTATTTGACACCATATGGCATTTCACTAGTTTCCCAGTGAACGTACAATTTCAAAGCAAAAAGTTCTAATTTTGCAGCCTATGAGCAAAACTGCTTTGGCGACACTACCACCTTAAAGCATCTTAAAAAGGTTATCAATCCCGTTTACAGGCGAAAAAAAAATTTCAAAATTTCTAAACTGGGATTAGAACTGTGATCAGCAGGGTGGGAAGCAAAAATCTAAACCACTAGATCCTGGTATCACATGTTATATCAGCCATATTTTGATTGGCCGATTTGCTTAAGGTGGTAGTTGCGTTTTCGAGGTTTTTATGATTTCTATGTAAACTTTGCGCCACCAGTACTCAAGTTATAAGTGACGCCTGAGCATAAATTTTTGGGACAGTATTGTAAAAGTCAAAATCCCCAGGCATGTCTCTCACTTTTTTGAAATTTCACCTGTGGACATTTTTAGAGGGTTTTAATTACAAGAAAATATCTTAAATTTTCGGTGTGTTTGCTTTTCAGCTATTTTCTCAGTAAATTGACTAGTTATTAAAAAAGTGGGGGACATGCCTGGGGATTTTAAACATGTCAAAAACCTTACCAACTTTCAGCCCCAACAGGTAATCGTATGATTCAGAGCTGTGGCGCAAACTTTTTGTAAAAAATTTTAATATTTTGGAAAGGACCTTTATTTAGTCGCTTATACTAGAAAGAAAATCACAGGTTAAATTTCAAGGCATGGCATACATTTAGGAAAGATATTGTTCTACCTAATGCAAAAGACCGCTTGTGATTTGAATTTGTAAATGCTGAGCTATGGCTTTTTAAAAAAACACCTAAAAACGCAATTACCCCCTTAATGACGCTTGGGAGCAAAACGGAAGCATTACGAACACTTTAAATCTCGTATTTTAGGAATTGGATCGGGCTTAATTAAGTCCGATTAAAAATAGTCGGATTTAATTAAAATCCAATTCCTAAAATGCCGGATTTAATGGATTTAAGCGCATCAACGTGCGCAGCTAAGTCCGACTAAACGGATTTAAAATATGCAGCGTGACAAGTTAAATCCGTTATTTTAGGAATTGGATTTTGCTGCTTGTTAAATCCACTCGTTAAGCCCGATTAAAATAAATCCGTTAAGTCCATTTTAGGAATTGGCCCTGAGACAAAATCAAGACGCACTTGTTCCCGGTAAAACTGATATCAAGAGTACATAATAGCGTCTCACTCTATATAGAATAAGAGTGAGACACTCTCCAGCCTGCCCGTGTTCTAGCACAGGCAGATGTGATGGTCGTTTTCAGGCTACATGTTGACATTCTCTGCAACATGTGGCTGGCCAATCAGCGCGTAGATTCTTTGCGTAACACACTTTAGTATATAATCGCTGATGCGTTGATAAGCATTAAGATAGATATAAAAGCTTAATAACTCATTATTTCTTCATAGTCTGCTTGCAAAAACATTAAAAAAGGTTTGCAAATACCTTTAGGGATATTTTGGCAAACTTTCAGCGAAATTGATTTAGAAAATTTTGAGATATAAATTTTTCTGAATTTCTTAAAAGTTTCTCAATCAATTACGCTGAAAGTTTGTCAAACTATCCCCAAAGGTATTTGCAAAATGCAAACCTTTTTTAATGTTTTTGCAAGCAGACTACAAATGAATAATGAGTTATTAACCTTTTATCCCTATCCCGTTTTATGATTGGAGCACGTGACAGGCGTCTGCCAATCAGAGAATAGGAGGCGCTTCTGATTGGCTAGCCACATGTTGCACAGAATGTAGCATGTAGCCTGAACGACCAGGATCTGCCTGTGTAGAACACAGACAAGCTTAAGAGTGTCACACTCTTCTTCTATATAGACTGAGACGCTATTATGTACTCTTGCTGATATCGAATGTTGACTATTCCCCATTCTGGTAGTAAATAGTGACCCCATTCTGGCAGTAAATAGTGATAACATTAACATTACTTGCGGATAGATACGGGCACTAGCGTGGTACTTGGACTCAGTAATGGGCTAGCGTGGGTTTACTTGCGGTGTAATACGGGCGCTAGGTGGTTACTTGCTAGATCGGGCGCTAGGTGGTCTTGGAGTAGGGCTCAGCGTGCTTCTTCGGGATCGGGCGCTCCAGCGTGGGCCTTCGGAGACGGGGTAGCGTGGGCTTCTTGGCTCAGAATCGGGCCCGCTGCCAGCGTGGCTCTTCGGCTAGATGGGCCTCAGCGTGGGTACTTCGGCAGAATACGGGCCGCTCCAGGTGGGCTTCTTGGGACTCAGTAATCGGGCCCTCCAGCGTGGTACTTATTCGGAAAGATAGCCTTAGTCACTTTGCATCATTTCGGTACTTACTCTCGTGCTTACTCAGTATTGCGCTTGCCCACCCTGGCCCTCGGGCCTTACTAACGTGGGGGGAGTACCCAGAGGGGGGCGCCTGCGTGCTTGTTCAAGTGATGGCTTTAGCTATTAATTTAGCTATTATTTAGCTTTAGGGTGACAGTACAACAAAGATTTTGTTTCTTAAGAAATATTCTAGTTGTCGAATAGCCAAGTCACATTCAAGTTCAAATAGCATCAAGTTATGCGTAGAGACTACTAAGAGTACATACTTTAGACAAATGCTCAGTTAGCATTTCCATTGTAGGTACAGACACGTTGCAATGATGACAAATTTTCAGACACTCTACTCCTCGACCTGAAACATAACGTTTTCAATGAAAAATGTTTGTTTCTTTTTTTATTTCAAAGATTAGTTGCAGAGTTTCCTGGCACGGTCAATCATTTTACTCACAATATTTTATCAACTACGCCTGCTACTCCCTGCATGCACTTAACTTAAAAATTAAAAACTATTCTCACAAACAAAAGAATAAAGAACCGATTTGCTAAAAAAAACCGGTAAAAATTATCCCAAAGCCTGCATGCACTTAACTTAAAAATTAAAAACTATTCTCACAAACAAAAGAATAAAGAACCGATTTGCTAAAAAAACCGGTAAAAATTATCCCAAAGCTTGTATACTCACAGTGTTCACTTTTTCGATGTTGTTCCAAGTCAGCCACACAACGAAATATACTGCCACAGGTTATACAGCCAGCAGCCTCTCTACGCGACAGATGCGTGCCACTGTAATGGTCGCGTAATTCGGCCACTGAGGAGAATTCATTTTCACACACTGTACAGGATAAGATTGGGGGAGGATTCTGCAAGAGGTCATTCAAGCTGGTCCTTTCCCTATCCAATGCCGAAAAGTGCAGCAGTTGATGACAGTGCATGCCTTTGCGCGCCAGAAACACCGAAAACAAAAAAATAATCATATTAACAGCTGGGCGAAAAAACGCAAGCCAAAAAACTATATACAACGTGAATGCATGTCCTAACGTTTTAAAAATCGTACTGATAATTTGTAGTTTGGCTAAATAATGGGTAGCAGACCAGTCTTCTGACTTCCTCAGCTGTTAATTTTGGACAATCAATTTAGAAGTGACTAACTCAGTGATTCATTCAACTAAAACAGCGAGTCCAACGTTCAAGTTCATATACATGTAACGGCAACGGTGTAAATTTTGGGGACCCTCCTTTCCCCGCTTGAGCGAACAAAAAACCCCGATTTCGTCAAATTTTACAAAAATACTGCCACTTTTTACCCGATGTTGCCCACATTTTTGGCACCCTCCCACCGGACCCTCGATTTTGTGGGGGTCCCACTAGGACTACATCCCCTCTCATTCATGCATGAGTTCAAAGCCACCTTTCCACAAAGTTCACACATGGCTCCCCGACGCAACGGCTTCGGCATAGAAGTATTGATCGAGAATTTATCGCCGTTAAGAGAACTGTGGGGAACGGCAAGTGGGCTTTCTGTGGCGCTTGTCGATGGACTCGCATCTGTGACCTCCTCCATTGAAGCTACTTCTGAAACACAATTTCATACTGTTACCGATATCAAAAAAATTTCGAAATTACGAAATTTATTGCTAATAAATTGTTTAACTAAAACTTATCTGTGAAAACTCGGGATGCCAACCAGAGCTTGACAACAAATTGACTAGAGACGTGTTCTTATGCAAGCTGATGTGTGTGTGTACCATCATGGCCTATACTGACCTGTAAAATTATGTCGAACTACGGTTCCTACTAACAAGAAATGCTCAGTAGTTGTTTCGTATGCATGAAATACAGGAACTCCACAGACTGACAAGTGAAAACGAAGAAACAACGGTAACTGCTGTGACGAAAACCTAAACCACAAAGGCGATGACCCACCATAAATAAAACTATAATTTATATTCATTTCGAATTTGATTATGACATCAAAACCATGCTTACAGCTTACGTACCTAAAACTTCACAATAGTAGCTTATAATGCGGCTTGTTGAATTATCTGTATCTCAAGAAAAAGGTCATACAGAAGCAGAAGCAAATAACAATAAAACCAGCTTACTCACCGCCACTGGCCCCAATTTCTACGGAAGCGCCAAGCTCCATAAAATCTCCGTCAACACTGATCCCAGACACCACCGAGCTGCCGGCATCAAATAATTCTGAACCAAGCTCTAAACAAAAGTTTGTTCCTGTGGTATTATTAAATAATAAGTATATACTATTCAATGAAATACAACGTCTCTTTTCAAAGCCAAAAGGAAGGACTTGTATTTATGCATAAATTATCATGAAACATTTTTCAAAAAGCTTTTCTCCAAATTTTCGAGATTATAATATACACCCGAGGGTAAGAAAATGCTCACACGGTACTCCTGTTTTCAAATGCTCAATTGTTCACGTCTCACGAATTTAACCAACAAACCCGTGATGCGAAAAGCTATACATAATGGATTTAACTTATATATATGAGACCCAACTGAGCTTTGAACTCCGGCGTCTGTTAATAAAGAAACGATACAAGAACGAATCAAATTATTAAAACGGTAGTTTGCTAAATAAATCACTGTTTACCGTGTGTGATATATACTAATGAAGTGAAAGACATACACCTAGACCAATCTGACACACTAATAAACATTTTTTATACCTTCTGTTGTCGGTGCTGGAGCCGCAGTCGCTTTATTTCTCAGCTTAGCCAATGTTTTTTGAAGCTGGAATGAAAAATACCAGAACAAAAATACATGTGTAGGATGAGAAAGCATATATACATAAGGTGTGCACACACCCAACAATGTTTTTTGAGTAAATATGCTAAGTAAAAGCTTATATTCAAATTTGAAATTTTTTGAGCGCACATATTATTATATAATACCTGCTGCTCGCTCATGTAATGTTTCAGCTTTTGCGCTGCTTCGCCCAGCTCGCCGGTAACCAAAGAATCAATTTCAAATAACTTGGCAGCATCCATAACCAGCTGCATTTTGTCCACACGAATGCTGATTCGAGGTTGACCGTACATGTAGGCCAACAGCAAAGGCAGCTGGTCGACGTAGAGCAGATCTACTGCGTCCAGCGTAATTGACGAATACCCAGAAATGTCTTGCTGCAACAGAAAACATTATTATCATGAAAACGGCCTAATCCGACATGTGTGCAAATAACTCTACGTTGAGTAGAATATGGGATTATTGCCTAGTACAAGCCCAATCAGATTTCCAGTCCTTCGCTTGCACAACTTGATTTGATACATTAACTGGACAAATCGACAGCGCCAGAAATTTGATTAATCCATTTGTAGTTAATATCCATTAATCCATTAACGTGGTCAAAAGATTTGGAGAAAGGGTTCAGAGCAAATATTGAGGACGCTCCTTCCCTCACATAGCAAATATACAAAATACAACTGAATAAAATTTTAACTTTCTATGCAACGAACACATCCTAGTAAAAACAACAACTTACCATAAGGCTACGAAAATAAGCACTGAATGAAGCCAGGACAACTTTATGCGCTTGGCAAACGCTTTGTTCACAAAACTTGATGCTGACATCGGCGTACTTTCCAGAATGGCGAAATCTCTGAACACCAACCATCAGGAGGGGAGCCACGGTTGTTGGTCGTATTTTAATGGTACTGGGTTTTTCTGCAGTCGATTTAAGTAGTTCCTGACACTGTTTCTGAAGCGACGTGATTCCAAAAAACTTTGCTGCTTCCTCCAACTGAGCCAGCTGGCTTACAGCTACATCAATTGAATGTCCATACATAAAACTGATTATTAAATGCAACAATGAAATATGATTTTTATCGACGTTTTCAAAACTCAACAGTGCACTTCCTTCCGTATCACTGAGCAGCTGGTCAAAATGAGCACTGAAAGTGGCCAGAACAATTTTATGACAACTAATCGAGGGAACTCCCGGTCCCTGCAGCTTCACATCTGTGAACCGACCGTCCGTCAGGTACTGTTGAAGCGAACGAAGTAGCACATTGCCAGCAATTGGTTTTTTCAAAATTACACAATTAGTGGTGTTGGTTGTCATGACTGCCGCAGAGAATTATGTGAACTAAACTCTAAAAAATAACTGTTAAAGTTAGCAATCATAGACAGTGGCGTATTTGCATATTTAGGGCAAGGGGGGGCTGGGGGGGGGGGGCTCTTTTGGGGGGTGTGCGCCCCCTTGGAGGGGGTCGCGGCGGGGTCGGCAGTCTCGGTCTCGGTCTCGCAAAAAACCCGAGACTAGGCTGGTCTCGGTCTCGGTAGGAAAACCGAGACCTGCCATAGTGCCATAGGGTGGTCTCGGTATATATTTCAGTTTCAGATGGACACTTGAAGTTTTGAAACTTTTCCAACATCGCTACGATTTTTTTAGAAAATTTAAGTTTCCGAGTAGAATGCGGAGCATGAAAAGGTATGTAAACTGTCTGCTGCAGAAAGGAAATGTCAGTGCACTGGCAAATTTTAGCTAACTTCAAGTTTAAACTCTGTATTAGACACCATCTAGTTTTATCAAGTTAAGGTTTCTAACTAAGGTTTGGGCTAGAATTGGTCTCTGACTTATCTGGAACCGTAATGTCAAAAGTAAAATACTGACCATCACTTACCAGATGAAGCGCTAACTTTGTAGTTATATAATTTGTAATTAAAAAATTCGCTGACTTCTGCAACTTTACTGCAGTTTAATTGAACTTTCATGAGCCCCAAACTTATAACGCATTAACGCATGCAAAATATTAAGGATCTGAAAAACCTAGGCACCACAATCGAGTAATTTTTTGGATCAAGTGCAGTTGGGAGGGGGAAATAGTGGACCTATTTTTTGGAGTAGAGCACCTTGAGGAAAGCATTTTTTCTAATAGAACCCCTATCCACAAATTTGGATTTTTTAGTTTAGACCCTAGACGTAGACCAAAGTTCGAAGCCAAAATGGCTATAATCTTTGTTTTTGGATAGTTTTGAGTACGTTATGATGTTTTAAGGCATCGTCTAGGCTTAGTTGGCAGGATTCTCTAGGCTAAGCTGGCAGGATTTTTTCTGAAAATTTCGTTTTTTTATTGCCCAAGCCTGAGCCTAAGCCTAAGCCTGAACCTAAGCCTAAGCCTGATACTAAGCCTAAGCCTGATACTAAGCCTAAGCCCTAAGCCTAAGCCTGATACTAAGCCTAAGCCCTAAGCCTAAGCCTAAATTAAGGCCAAGTTTGAATTTGGTCAAAAATTGGACGTTTCTGGCGAATTTGGCCAATTTTTCGGCAGGAACCCGGTCAAAGAGCCTTTGTTTTGATACTAAAAAATTGCAAACAATAATCTAACACCATTTACACACGATTAGAACGGGAAAAACAATGGCTTCGGAAAAAAATTGCGAAAACGTGCCTCACTGAGGGTTCAGATTTCGGGGGGTCGTATCTCAGAAAATCCAAAAAAAGAAATAGGGGTTCTTGAAGCAAAAATGCTTCCCCTACGGTGCTCTACTAAAAAATATAGGTCCACTATTCCCCCCCCCACTGCATTAAACCCAATTTTTTGGACATAGGGTGGTTGGGGTTGAGGCAACAAGCCAGGCTTCCCCCACATAACTGAGTCAGCGGGAGAAACTCTTCGGGTGCTGGTCCGTGATGGTGCTACTATCAGAACTTCTGATAGCACTAGCACGGACGATTCTACGCTGGCACTGGAGCTAGGATGCAAAAGTGCCAACCTATGTATTCAGTATGCACCATGTCTGTATTAAAACGCCCAAAACGCCCTGGTAAGAAGTGTGCTAAACTTTGAAAAAATATTCAAAAGTTGCCAAAATAGCGGGAAAATGATTCTCTGCTCAGGTTGTCATTTATATACTCTCATGCATACGGTCGTTATAATGTTGGAGTAGAAATAAAGCTCGTGAATTTAACCAAAGGGAATCCGATCAAAGTGCCTTTGTTTGCAACAGCAGGAAAAACACGGGTTGCAGAAAAAAAATGCGCAAACGTCAAATGAAGCTGGGTTTGGGACCTTTTTTTCCGCGAAAAGTTTCTCTGTTCGTCGGCGTACGACGATCTTCATCACTCGCGAAAAGTGACCAAAGTTAGCCAGAAAGTGACGAGCAAAACTTTTTTAAGTGCTCCAAAACACATTTTCAATGTAAAAAAGTGAAAAATTTGAAATTTTTTGTTCGTCACTTTCCGGCCACCGTTTGTCACTTTTCGCCAAGCTTCGTTATTTTTCGCGAAGGATGAAGCTTGTCGAACAAGGAACTTTTCTACGCACAGTACTGTATATACTCACTGACACATACGGTCAAACTGAATAAAGCTACTAACAAACAACCAACAAACAAACAAGAATTTTACTTCACAAAAAAGAGGTTGATAGTACAGCGCGTCTAAAGGTTTTAATCAGAAAAATGCCGTAAAATGTTAACAATTAACAAGAACAAAAACACAGAAAAATGAAAAACAACAAACAAATGTAACCTGCCTCAAGTCCTGTGAAGAAGGAGCTGGGACGACCTCGTTTGTGGTCAGCTAACCCCACCGCCCCTGTAGAAAATGATTCAAATTTACACTTTTTAGTCTCTGCTTGAACTGGTTCAGACTGGTTGACGAAACTACCTCTTCAGGGAGAGAATTCCAGACCGCAGGAATTCTAAAATTTAAAAAATTTTTACTCTGGTTTAGTCTACACCTTTTTTCAGTCAACTTCAGCGAATGCCCACGCACCCCGCTATTGCATATGTACAAACACTAGAAAAATCAATATCGACGTATTGTCGAATTATCTTGTACGCGAGTACTAGGTATTTCGTAAACGCCTTTCTTCTAGACTTTCGAGTTTCAGTATTCGGAGTCTTTGCGAAAAGGTGAAGTTTCCCATTCCGGGGATACGTTTTGTATAAGATCTGAGAACACGTTCAACTATGTCTATATCCTTGCGTAAATATGGAGACCATACTGACGTACAATATTCAACAATAGGCCTAACGTACACAGCAAACATTCTCAAAAGAAAATCAACATTCCGTGTTGAAAACGACCTATAGATTTGGGAGCTAAGATACAATGCATTTTTCGAAATTTTTGCACAATGATGAGAAAACTTCATATCAGAACACAAGTATATACATAAATCCTTAGTAACTTTTTCCGTTTGTAAAGGAGTACCCCTTACACAATAAGATGTATTCAAATTATTGGAATTGCCAAAACAAAATATCTTACATTTGAAAACTGATAAGGTAAGTTGCTACTTTTGAGACTAATCATCTACTTCAGTATAGTGGTGCGGGGAAAAAAACCCTATTTTCAACTTTTCGGGTCCTCCTGCGCTCCACATAAATCGGATCCATTCATGCTCGCGGCTGTTATAACGGCCATCTTTCGCCTAACTGTTGTACTAATAATATGGATTCTAACTACACACGTTTCTGAGTAATAAGCCTCGAAACGTCCGGGGGAAAAAACCCTATGCGGGAAAAAAACCCTAATGCGGGGAAAAAAACCCTACCACTTCGGCTTTCGGCTGTTCTATTACCAGTGAGTATAAACTCAATTCCATCGTGTTCCACAACTCTTAGGCTGCAGTATGGACCAAAAAAACCTTTTCTCCGACACCCATGTGACTCACAATAAATCTTCAAAAATCGACCCTTTTTGGCAGAAATGACTTCTGCCCAAATATGCATTTTTTAGTATTTAAATGCATTAAAAATAGATTTTTGCACTTATTATGTTAGAAACGGTGGCCAACCACCGCCCGCGTCTACCATTCTTGGATTTAGGTGGTACGCAGCAGCTAAAGCCTAAATATTCCAAAAAATGCCAAATTTTGGTGAAACATCACCAAAACAGGTTTCGTACGGGGTGTCGGGGTATGGGCCAAAACAGGGTTTTTTTTTCAAATCGACTACTGCTCAAAACTTGTTCTTTTTTATTTTTGAGTGTTCTTTTTTACGATGACTTGTTCTTTTTTACAGAAAGTTGCACTCATGTTTTTAACCAAAATTTCCATTCATACATCCGTCTACAATTGCGTTCCCAGAAAAAAATTTCGGGGGGATGACTTTTCCATTTTTTACAGTGGGACGGGTCTGGGGACGGTAGCCCCCAGAAAAAAATCCGAGATTATTTTGCGTTTTAGGCCAAATTTGGTTAACTGGAGACGTGTTAAAAAATTTTTTCGACAAGAAAATTAATACAAAAGATGGGAAGGTCACATCGGACAGTGTATTACACAAGTATATAAATGCAGCCCCCAGTACAAAAAAATGGAGAATTTTTGATTCTTAGGTTAAATTCAGTCAATTGGAGGCGCATCTGAAAAATTTTCCGGCTAACTTTGATTCAGTGCCGGCAGCCCGGGGCGTAGCCAGGATTTTGAAAAGGGGGGGGGTCGCACCTTGTCCACTTTTTTGCTCTATTTTTTAAACCCACTGATGAAGTGATGAGGGGTCTGGGGGCGTGAGACCCCGGAATCCAAATATCTTTGCACTTTTTAACGAAGTTGTGTACATAAACAAATGCAAATCTGGTCATTTAAATTAAACTCACTGTTGCGGGGGTCTGGGGGCGGGAGCCCCCAGGAAAATGTTCGAGATTTTTTTGATTTTCGGGCCAAATTTGGTCAATTGGAGACGTATCAGAAATTTTTCCGACAGGAAAACTAAAACAATAGATGGGAACGTCACTTTAGACAGTGTATTAAACAAGGAAATTCAGCATAATGTACTCTTGTAGACATGCGTAGGCTTTGATGAAAGATAATAAGAAGGAATAGTAAACCACAAAGTTGCAGGGGTCTGGGGGCGGCAGCCTCCAGGAAAAAACTATGAGAATTTTTTGATTTTTAGGCCAAATTTGGTCAATTGGAGACGTATCGGAAATTTTTGTGGGCCGGGCAATAAAAACCAAAGGGGGGACCCTTGTGTACAATTTCTTCAGGTTCGACCAAAAGGATCAAGTGCAGTTGGGGGGGGAAAAATAGTGGACCTATTTTTTGGAGTAGAGCATCTTGAGGGAAGCATTTTTTGTAATAGAACCCCTATCCACAAATTTAGATTTTCTGAGCTATGACCCCTTGAAAATGGCATTTTCAGTGTTTTTGGAAGTGAACGTAGGCCAAAGTTCGAAGCCAAAAATGGCTATAATCTTTGTTTTTGGAAAGTTTTCAGTGCGTTATGATGTTTTAAGGCATCGTCTAGGCTTAGCTGGCAGGATTCTCTAGGCTAAGCTGGCAGGTTTTTTTCTGAAAATTTCGATTTTCAATGGCCTAAGCCTGAGCCTAAGCCTAAGCCTGAACCTAAGCCTAAGCCTAAGCCTGATACTAAGCCTAAGCCTAAGCCCCATACTAAGCCTAAGCCCTAAGCCTAAGCCTAAGCCCAAGCCTAAATTAAGGCCAAGTTTGAATTTGGTCAAAAATTGGACGTTTCTGGCGAATTTAGCCAATTTTTCGGCAGGAACGCGGTCAAAGAGCCTTTGTTTCGATTCTAAAAAATTGTAAACAATAATCTGACACCATTTAGACATGATTAGAACGGAAAAAACAAGGGCTTCGGAAAAAAATTGAGAAAACGTCCCTCACTGAGGGTTCAGATTTCGTGGGGTCATATCTCAGAAAAACCAAAAAATGAAATAGGGGTTCTTGAAGCAAAAATGCTTCCCCCAAGGTGCTCTACTCAAAAAAATAGGTCCACTATTTTTCACCCCCCCCCACCTGCATTTAACCCGACCAAACGGGGGGGGGGTCGCGACCCCCGCGACCCCCCCCCCTGGCTACGCCCTTGGCTGAGGCAACCAAAATTTATATATATTTAATTTATATAATATCAACCACTTCTTGCTGTAGTCTCCACAAATCAGCTCCTGACGATCTATATACGTTTAGAATTGTTAAGCAGTCTCTAGATCAGGGACTAGCCAGGGTTTTGAAAAGAAAGGAGCACCTCGGCACTTTGAATAATTGAAGAAAACGACAAATTTATGCTAAAAATGTCATACTGAAAATTTTATATTTTTGTAAAAGTTCAATAAAGTCTCCTGAATAAACGTCAAACCACGCGCCCTCTGCTCCTTAAACCCCGTCTCACACCCCATCCCCATGTAATTTACGCTGTTAAATGCTGCTTCTGAACACCATGAAGTACCCTAGTCCTATACACATTCGCAGCACTGCAATCTGAAGAAAAACAAACTGTTCAGTCGCGTTTAGCGCTTCTAGTCGCTCTTTTAAGATCCCTAGAGAGAGACCCTTAAAACATAATCCCCGGAAAATTTTTTAAAATTAAACATATTTTTTGGTGCACTGTAGACGCGATTCTGGGGTTTTACACGGCTGCAGCTGGCTGTTCTACGGTTGTTCTTTTTTATTTTTCGCTGTTCTTTTTTAGAAAATGGTGTTCTAAAGAACATAATTTGGAACAAAAAAAAACTCTGCCAAAACGACAAAAAACGACGTTTTGCGGCCGAATAAACGGTTTCAATGAAGTCTACACATGTTCTTACCCCAGATCAGTCAACTTTTGTATCAACAATGGGTGAGTTTAGCAAAAAATTGTCGCCAAACAAAATATGGTTTTTTTCCCCGCAATAGGGTTTTTTTCCCGAACAAACTTTGAACTGTCACAGGTAAACCACAACGTTTATCACTGTTTTTGAGCTTCAGAAGTATAGAGGAAAGGTAACTCTCTTGAAAAGTGCAAACAACGTTGACCAAAAGTGGTTTTGTGAAAAATTATGACAAGTCAAAAATTTGGAAAATTTTGTCACTTTGGAATTTTTCAACATGCAAAATTTTGAAATTTTATAAAAAATGCTACAGGCCTCAAAACTGCACAGAAATTGGTGTGGTAAGTAAGTTTGGGATGCGCTTTCCACCTACATACTCAAAAAGGTCCTATGTCGTAAGGTTCGGCCAGGAAGCACTAGGGTTTTTTCCCCGCAAAACGCGTAGGGTTTTTTTTCCCGCACCACTATAAGACTCTGCTGTAGTTCTGCACTAGTACATCCAGGGACACAGAAATTATATAGTTTTGCATCATCCGCAAAAATTTGAATGTACGATGATTTAACTAGATCTGGGAGGTCGTTTATATATATATATATAGTAAGAAAAGAACGGGCCCCAGAACAGTCCCTTGGGCATTTTAGCATTTTTCAGCAACTACGTTACTTTTGATGTATGTAAACAATGTTTTAAGGGGGTAGTGTGACACTACCACTACACTACTAGTGTCGCGAAAGCAGTTTTGCTCATAGGCTGTGAAAATAGAACTTTTTGTTTTGAAGTAGTACATGCAATGAGAAGCTAGTCCAACGCTGTATGGTATCAAATAATTACTGCCAGACATCACACTATCAATACTGACAAATATCTTGGACCAATTGTCATTAGTAAGCCAGACATCACACAATAGGGACATAAAAGTTCAAAAAATCAAGCCACATATCAGATTGGCCAGCTTGTGAAGTACACATCATGTGTGGACGCACAATTTTTTGCGACAAATAAGAAAAAAGAAAATTGAAGGTTCGTTTTTCTTCTGATTTGAAAATAAGCGTCTAGATTTTCCACAATTTATCATTATTGCTGTTACTATTTTACAGTTTAAGTACACCTTCACAGTTCAAACTAGTATTACTCCACAGCCGCTACAGTAATCTGCACTAAATTTTGTGTGCATAAACTACAACATATGTGCTATTAGTCTGTGTAAAAAGCTAAACAGAAAAATTGATAAATGTGACTAAAAAATGGAATGTGAATAGGTTTTTTTTCGTCATTTTTCCGACTTTGAGACATTATTGCAAACTATATGCTGCACCAATTTTGCTGAAACTTGGCAAAATATTTTGCCTTTTGGTAGATTTTTAAAATATAGAAAGAACAATTTCTAACAATTTACTGAACAAGTTTTACAGTCGCGCAAAGTCGACTGCTTTCGCGACACTACCCCCTTAATGAATTTTCTTGAAATTTTGCCGCTTTTTGCCTAATGTTTCATACTTTGGTACCATATTAGGGATGAAAACTGGCCCGAATTCACATACTAAGAGTTATTCACATACTAACGCTAAGCGTTTGCTAAGTGTTAGCGCTTAATTTGTACTAAACTGTTATTCACAAAATAAACGCTTAAGGTGGTACTAACGAATGTGCAGTGTTTTTCAACAGGCTAGTATTCAGTGAATTATTAATTTTAAAGCAACTTGTATATATCGTTGGAAAGCGCTAATTTCCTTCTACAATTGTGTGAAGTTGCATTGCATAACTGCGAATATGTTTCATGTGACATTTGATATAAGCAGGCCAATTTGACCAATTTGAGCACTTTCAAATCTGGCCACTTTTTGACGAGTTTAAACAACAAAAACATGCAAAAAATGGCATAGGTAATTAAAAATAAATTATCTAGACCCAAAATGCACGATTTTAGGATTCGTCAATTATTAAACGAAATATAAGCTTTTACAGTCAAAAGTTTTTATTCACACTGAACTTTGGGGTTCTATATCTACGCAAAAATATAAGCAATTTAAAAAATTTTCATTTTGGGTCTAGAAAATTTGCAAAAGTTTAATTATGTTCATTTTTGTGCTTTTGCGTTGTGCATGCGCTTAGAAAAGTGGCCAGAACTGTTAAATTCTTATTCTCCTGTTGTTTAGTTTGGCTTATTGGCTTAGCTTGCTCCTAAAAACTTTTCACATGATCTCGCCAACATAATTTGCCATTATGTGTATATGAATCAATTTTAAAGAAACTTTATTTTAAAAAAATGCCAGTTGAATCAACTAAATTTTTTTAAAAATTTCAAAAAACTGCACATTCGTTAGTACCACCTTAAGGTGGCGCTCTGAATAACCGACTTTGGGCGATAAAATTTTTCACAAACGTTTTCGTTAACTAATTCAAGAAGAAAAGTTGTTCCAAATTAAATAAGCTTTCATTTGATGTATATAACGTCAAATTTTGTTCAACTTGAAATTTTAACCTATTTTTCATGTGAAAAAATCTTTAAATCTATATACCAAGAAATTCTATATGGCTTTAGGTACTTTTTGAAGCAGTTCTGTGTAGCTAATTGCTAGTTGTAACTTTTAAAAAAGTCGTTTGTGTAGGCAAAGCTTTCTAAAAAATTTTCCAAAATACGTTGACCAACATTGACAAAAATACACTATTTTTCACATTAATTTTTCGTTAGCTACTTTTTGGCTTCTGAAACTTTTCTCAACGGATTTTAGCACAGAAAAATTAGCTCTATTTTTTGGAAAATACGTATGTGTAGGCAAACTTTAGGTTTCTGAAATTGAGCTATAGCGTATATTTTTTTAAGATTACTGTCAGCTGCGAAAACCGATCCGGATGAAATTTTGGAAACTGTTAGAGCAGATATATATGGAGGCGCCGAACTTTTTGAATTGTAATTATTATTATTATTTTGCACTTAAGCAAAAAAGTTCGTATCACGAAAAAACAAAAAATTATAGCAATTCAACTTATTGGAAGTTACTCAGAGCGCCCCCTTAATGGGGCGCTCCGGGAATCAAGGATTTGGGCCGTATTTTTTAAAAACAGTCAAAATGACCTATCATTCTTGAAGGAAAGTTGCCTAAAATACTATTTCTGATGTTTTGACGTGCATATCTCCATAGCAAAAAATTTGAAAAAAATTGGACAATTTACTGATTTTATTCGACTTTTACACAAATTCAGCAAGTAAGCCAGTGCATCAATGATTTTTGAGGTTTTCCAACCAGTCGATACGTAGATTTTAATAGTTGTAATGAAATATTAAAACTATTTTATTGCGTTCTGCGCAAAAAAATCGAACAAGAAACCATTTTCAGAAGCAGCAGACTCAAATATAGGCTGTGTGAATACAAAACCAATTTTTCGGCATTCGATTATAAAATGCTGGTAAGATATTTTTCTACAAAATTGAACAGTTGCGCAGTTGAACAATTGTTCAGTTTTTTAAAATAAAGCCTAGAAATTTTTTTATATGAATTTTATTGCCAAGAGTTCGACTTCGAAAATACATAATGACATTTTTTATCCAAACCCGACATAAATGTTAAAAACCAAAATAATGTTCAACTAGAGATGCACATAGGCTACATTTTGGTATATAGAGTGTGACTATACGTAAAGCATAAGCAGAGTTATCGTTTGCCGAAAATTCACTCACGTTTGGTGTTCTGGGAGTCACGTGACATGATCACGTGATTTGAGATTTTGCCTCCAGTGTTCTTTTGTGCCATACTACATATATGTATAGTAAAGTTTGACATTTGCCAACTTTTTCGCCAATTTTCGATGTAACCCCCGATTCCCGGAGCGCCCCCTTAAAAATTAGTGTTATACTAAACTTAGCGTTTAGCAACTTTTGTGCTTAGTTTTGGCTTTGGCTTGAAGTGCGCTCCCTGCTTGATGTGGATCCGGAATTCGTTATTTATCTGCATTTCCATTTGGTATTTATAAATCCAATTATAGATTTATTTAAATTACTATTTCTTATTAATAATATATATTTTTCTCGAACTATACATTTGTAAAAAATTTTTTCGGCAGGTGGATTCCTGAAAAATGCAAAATCAGCTCTGCATGTTTCAGGGGGCATATCATGAAAAATATAAATTTTCAAATAGAAGTTCTTGAAGAAAAATTACTTCGATTAAGATGTTCTACTCAAAAATGTAAAAAAACGAATTTGGACAACAAAGTGCATTTTTTATTTTTGGCGATTAAACGAGCAAAATGGATCGAATTGGTCGGAAAATGTTACTAATATATCCTACATTGCATGCCCTTCCTTCCCATGGCGGCCAAGAACCTCCCCCACTCTCCCCACCCCTACCCCACACCATCCACTAACTAAGCGCTTAGCGCTTAGGGAGCTCCCGAGGTCCCTAAACTTAAGCGCTTAATTCTAAGCCAAACACTAAATTTTAAGTATGTGAATACAAAATTGAAACGCTAAGTTAAGCGTCAGTGTTTGCTAAGCGCTTAAATAAACTCTAAGTATGTGAATAACACTTAGCGCTTATAAGCGCTAACACTTAGTGTAAACACTAACTTTAAGCGTTAGTGTTAGTATGTGAATACGGGCCACTGATTCAGTGTTCCAGTGTGGTTCATACTGTGTGCCAGCCACACAGCATTGTCTTTGTATAAGTGATACAAAAATTGATTCAAATGTGAAAATATATGCTTCTAAATCGATGCTCATAAAAGTGAATATAATGACGAAGAAAATTTTAGAAAAACAGTCGAATTAACGCTAATTTTTACGTTTTTTTACGGTTTACTGATAATTTATCAGTTATCAGTTATCAGTGTTCTTGTGCAACACTGATACCGATAACTGATACTTGATAACTAATAACTGATAAATGTCATGCAACGCTATACTGATAACTGATAGCTGATAGTTGATAACTGATACTTGATAACTGATAACTGATAAATTTTTGTGCAACGGGGCCCTGGTCGAGGCAGGCCTTCTCGCACTCATACAGACATATACATCTTCAAAATTCATTCCTATTCACGTTTCACAATCGCGGAGTTAAGCCAAGACACGCGGTTCTTCATTTCTATATTTGGCAGTTTTCATGACTTCGCAGCGCTCTGTGTAGCGCCCTGGAGTTCAGAAATTACTAGAAAGGCTGCCAGCAGTTTCTCTGGCTTGCTGTTTGGCTTGCAGCGTAGTAAAATCGTGACTCAGGAAAAGAAATGTGAATATGAAAATATGCATTTAAAACATGAAGTTATTCGCACTTTAACGCCCAAATTCCGACAAGTTATTTAACAATTTAAATAGTTTTATACATTTTTCATTCGGAATTTTAATGGGAAGCTATTTCTAGGCCAATCGGCGCATTGCCGAAATTATATATTGTCCTATGGTGTAACTGGCTTATAGTGAGTGTGAGCTGGTGAAGACGTCGCGAACAGGGGGGTGGCGCTGAAGCGTGAAACGGGGTTAAGTATTTAGGGCTTCACGCGCCGATAGCGTTTAGGAATAGCTTCCCCTGAGCGTAGGGAATGAACTTGAGTTAGGTTTTTACTCGTTTTCCTCCATTTTTGTTATTTGTTATTTTGGCCTCCAATAAATATTTTTAATTTGGAAGTTTTGTGTCGTCTCCAATTTTGACTGCGTGTTGGGTGTCTTTGTAGGGCTTTGCAGCTATTTTGGTGATTTCATGCGTAGGTCCCGGACCTGAGTGAGGGCCGGAGAATTGAGTTCTAGGCCGTTTGTTACGGTCTTCAACCGTTAAATCACGTTCCGCTGGGCTCGGGCGCACGGTCACTTTTCGCCCTCGTGCCCTCGCCTTCTGAGCCTAAATCCCAAGAGCCCCGTGGTTCGTGGTTTAACAAGTGGCGACCGTGACAGGACCGTAGATTAGCTTAGGTTGTAGTGCTTCCCTTGTTCTCGGATGTGACGTGGCACCAACATCTGGTCCTCGCCTAGCTTCTTACCGTAGATTAGCTTGGCTCAGGTGTTTCTGCATTGAATAGGACCTAATGGACGTCAGTTCCTCGCTTAGCTTCTTACCGTAGATTCAGCTTGGGTTGGCGTTCAATAAGGGAACGGCCAACGGGATGGAGCATCGACGTTTCGCCTGGCTTCTTACCGTAGAGTAGCTTGACGTAGGTGTTCCATACCCATAGGTCTTTTCTCTTATTAAGGTATCTTTTCTTCGCTTGGCTTCTTGCCGAAGAGTAGCTTAGAATAGGTACTAATTTAGTTCACGGATTTGACAACTAGCAGGAGTGTTCTGGTGTATTGGTCGTCTAGCTACGCGCCGTCGTTTAACTTCCTATTGCATCGGAGTACGACTGCTCAAGCACAGCTTGGAGGAGGATTTTCGGCATTCGTTTTGGCGATCGACTAGCTTCTTACCGTAGATTATCTTTCGTCAAGGTAAGTGTCGTTGGTTCTCTGACGGAACTCGAGGTAAGTGTGCTCTTGTGGTCGTCTGGCTTCTTACCGTAAATTTTTGTTTCTGCTATACTACAAAGGGTTGTACGGGTAACATCAGTAACGGCCCCAGGTACTAGCGTAGAGCCGTCATAGTTTAAAGTGGATGCGTATATGTGTAA